>CM033731.1:32019589-32290616 GCA_019671005.1 Hibiscus mutabilis | reverse complement strand
ATTTTCTTCCACAAAATCTGACTGACGATATGACTCGGTCTATGCGTAACTACTATTGTCTAGCCGAAACAATAGGCGTAGTTGGCCTCTTGTCTCTTGGGCCAACGTATGCACCCCCTATGTTTGCTGGAGGTCTTGGCTTCAACGATATGCATCGTTTTAATGTTGCTCTTCTTGGCAAGCAACTATGGTATTTTATTTCAGATCCAGGCTCCCTGCTTTATTGTGTCTTCATGGCCAAGTACTTCCCTTCTGGGAACATGCTCCATGCCCCCGCTCCCACGAAGCATGTTTCTTTCGCTTGGAAGGGGCTTTACAAAGCTTTGTCTCAGCTACGGGGTGGTTTCTTTTGGACTCTGGGTACTAACAGCTCAGTTCGCCTTTATCAAGACCTGTTGGGGGATCTTCGCCCATCTTCCTCTCGACAACTCTCATGATAGTGATGAATTGCCAGTCCGGTGTCGTGATTTTATGATCCTAGGACAACCTTGCTGGAATAACGTCTTGTTCGTGATGTCTTTTCGACTGATGACGTGGATACTATTTTTCATGTTCAATTTCTGCCACTCGCCTAGACACCCTTATCTGGAGGGATCATGACTCGGGCCTTTATTATGTCCGGTTTGGATACCTTTTTTACAGTGTTTGACCCCTTCGACGGCTACGCCTTCATGGATATAGAGGTTTCTCTCAAACTTGTTGATTATCCCCAAAGTTCGCACCTTCGGTTGGCGAATTGGACGCGAAGCACTTCCTACCGGAAGCTAGCTTCACGCTGTGGGCCTCTCCCTTGGTTCTTGCCCTCTGTACTGGCACAACTCAAAGACGATTCTTCATGCTCTCCATGATTGCCCCGCTTTATCTGAAGCCCTACGTCTGGCAGGATTCCCTCGGGGCCTTATCTCCAGCCAAACAGACACTACCCTTGCTTGGCTTGAGGAAGCTGCTACCTTACTATCTCTGGACTCCCTTGCCCTTTTCCTTGCCGTGCCATGGTATCTCTGGCGACGAAGAAATGACTGGGTCCATGAGAAGCTTCTACGGCCCATTTGGGTTTTTGTATCTAATGCCCTTTGTCTCCACCGTGATTATTGTGTTGCGAATATGCCTCACTCTACCCTACAGTCGGCATCTACTTTCTCAACTCTTTCTGCGCAAGGTTGGCGGTCGTCCTCTACTGGACAAATCAAAGTGAATGTTGATGGCAGCTTTGACCCATCCACTTACTCGGCCTCTGTCGGTGTCGTTGCCCAATGTGAGAAAGGGACTGTTGTCAGCGGTTTGGCCTGCCCTATTGGCCATTGTCTGGATGCATCCTTTGCGGAGGCCTCAGCCCTGATTGCTAGACTACAGTTGGCTGTCGAGAAGGGGTGGTCCAATGTACTCTTTGAGTTTGACTCGGCTATGGTGGTGAACAAAACTAATAGATATACGGCTGATTTACCTCTTCTCTCTAGTTTCCTTACTCCAGCCTGAGATATTTTACGATCCCATGGTCACCTCTTTACGGTTTCGTATGTATCACGGTCTGCGAACTTAGCCGCTCATAACATAGCTACCTAGGCCCTTCGGTCCTCTTTCCCTTTGTATTTCGACTCGGTTTGTCCTGAGATTATTTCCTCTATTGTACGCGATGACTTGTCATCCTTTTCTTAGTAATAGTATTTTTGGGTACTCTTTTTCCCCTCTTAATGAGGCACATCCTTTTTCCAAAAAATTAAGGCGTGGATGTCTAAACGGGCTTATAGTGGACCCGTTAGAATTTTAACCGAGTAAAAATTTTTGAAAATTGAGGTTAAGCTATATAATCATATTCAAAAGCACATAATCAAAATTTTTAACTCTTAAAATGTGATTTAATCTTATTTTTTGTCCGTTTTGTTAGGGTTTAAGGCGTACATGTCTAAATGGGCTTTACAGTGTACCCGCTGGAATTTTAACTAAGTAAAAATTTATGAAAATGAGGTTAATCTATATAATCATTTTCAAAAGCCCATAATCAAATATTTTAACTTATAAAATTTTATTTAATCTTATTATGTGGCCGTTTTGTTGGGTTTAAGGCGTGCATGTCTAAATGGGCTTTACAGTGGATCCGTTAGAATTTTAATCGAGTAAAAATTTCTGAAAATGAGGTTAAGCTATATAATCATGTTCAAAAGCCTATAAATAAATATTTTAATTCATACAATTTGATTTAATCGTATTTTGCGGCTATTTTGTTGCGGTTTAAGTCCTGAATATCTAAGTGGCCTATACAGTGGATCTGTTGGAATTTTAATCGAGTAAAAATTTCTGAAAATGAGGTGAAGCTATATAATCATGTTCAAAAGCCCATAGCTAAATATTTTAAGTCATAAACTTTGATTTAATCTTATTTTTCGGTCATTTTGTTGGGTTTTAAGGTGTGCGTGTCTAAGTGGACATTACAGTGGACCCGTTGGAATTTTAACCGAGTAAAAAGACTTGAAATTGAGGTTACACTATATAATCATTTTTAAAAGCCCATAATCAAATATTTTAACTCATAAAATTTATTTAATCTTATTTTGTGGTTGTTTGGTTGGGTTTAAGGTGTGTATGTCTAAATGGGCTTTATAGTGGATCTGTTGGAATTTAAAGTGACTAAAAATGAGGTTCAGCTATATAATCATGTTAAAAAGCCCAAAACTAAATATTTTAAGTAATAAAATGTGATTTAATTTTATTTTTCGGCTATTTTGTTGGGGTTTAAGGCGTGTATGTCTAAATGGGCTTTACAGTGGACCCATTGGAATTTTAATCGTGTAAAAAGTTCTAAAATCGAGGCTATTCTATATAATCATATTCAAAAGCCCATAATCAAATATTTTAAATCATAAAACTTGATTTTATCTTATTTTTGTGGTCGTTTTGTTGGGCTTAAGGCGTGCATGTCTAAATGGGCTTTACAATGGACCCATTGGAATTTTAACTAGTAAAAAGTCTTGAAATTGAGGTTAAGCTACATAATCATATTCAAAAGCTCATAATCAAATATTCTAACTCATAGATTTTGATTTAATTTTATTTTGTGGCCGTTTTGTTGGGTTTAAGGAGTGCATGTCTAATTGGGCTTTATAGTGGATCTGTTGGAATTTTAACCGAGTACAAAATTCTAAAAATGAGGTTACGCTTTATAATCATGTTCAAAACTCCATAAATAAATATTTTAAATCATAAAATGTGATTTAATCTTATTTTTTGTCCGTTTTGTTGGGGTTTTAGGCGTGCATATCTAAATGGGCTTTATAGTGGACTCGTTGGAATTTTAACCTTGTAAAAAGTTCTTAAATTGAGGTTAAGCTGTATAATCATATTCAAAAGCCCATAAATAAATATTTTAACTCATAAAATTTGATTTAATCTTATTTTGTAGCCGTTCTGTTGGGTTTTAAGGCGTGTATGTCTAAATTGGCTTTACAATGGACTTGTTGGAATTTTAACCGAGTAAAAATTTCTAAAAATGAGGTTAAGCTATATAATCATATTCAAAAGCCTATAACTAAATTTTTGAAGTCATAAAATGTGAATTAATCTTATTTTTCGCACGTTTTGTTGGGGTTTAAGGCGTGCATGTCTAAATATGCTTCATTTTGGACCCGTTGGAATTTTAACCAAGTAAAAAAGTTCTAAAACTGAGGTTAAGCTGTATAATCATGTTCAAAAGCCCATAACTAAATATTTTAATTCATAAAATTTGATGTAATCTTATTTTGCGGCCATTTTGTTGGGGATTAAATCTAAATGGTCTTTACAGTGGATCCGTTGGAATTTTATCTGAGTAAAAGTTTCTAAAAATGAGGTTAAGCTATATAATCATGTTCAAATTCCTATAACTAAATATTTTAAGTCATAAAATGTGATTTAATCTTTTTTCAACCATTTTGTTGGGGTTTAAGTCATGTATGTCTAAATTGGCATTACAGTGGACCCGTTGGAATTTAAACCGAGTAAAAAGTTATAAAATTGAGGTTAAGCTATATAATCATATTCAAAAGCCCATAATCAAATATTTTAACTCATAAATTTGATTTAATCCTATTTTGCGTCCGTTTTGTTGGGGTTAAGGCGTGAATGTCTAAATGGGCTTTACAGTGGACCCATTGAAATTTTAACCGAGTAAAAATTTTTGAAAATGAGGTTAAGCTATATAATCATGTTCAAAATCTCATAACTAAATATTTTAATTCATAAAATTTGATTTAATCTTATTTTTTTGGTCATTTTGTTAGGGTTTAAGGCGTGCATGTCTAAATGGGCTTATAGTGGACCCGTTGGAATTTTAACCGAGTAAAAATTTTTTGAAAATTGAGGTTAAGCTATATAATCATATTCAAAAGCACATAATCAAATTTTTTCAACTCTTAAAATGTGATTTAATCTTATTTTGTGTCCATTTTGTTAGGGTTTAAGGCGTACATGTCTAAATGGGTTTTACAATGTACCCGTTGGATTTTAACCGAGTAAAAATTTATGAAAATGAGGTTAAGCTATATAATCATTTTCAAAAGCCCATAATCAAATATTTTAACTCATAAAATTTTATTTAATCTTATTTTGTGGCCGTTTTGTTGGGTTTAAGGCGTGCATGTCTAAATGGGCTTTACAATGGACCCGTTGGAATTTTAACCTAGTGAAAATTTTTGAAAATGAGGTTAAGCTATATAATCATGTTCAAAAGCCCATAAATAAATATTTTAATTCATAAAAATTGATTTAATCATATTTTGTGGCCATTTTGTTGCGGTTTAAGTCGTGCTTGTCTAAGTGGGTTATACAGTGGATCTATAGGAATTTTAACCGAGTAAAATTTCTGAAAATGAGGTGAAGTTATATAATCATGTCAAAAGCCCATAAATAAATATTTTAAGTCATAAAATTTGATTTAATCTTATTTTTGGCCATTTTGTTGGGCTTTAATGCGCGCATGTCTAAATGGGCTTTATAGTGGATCCGTTGGAATTTTAACCGAGTAAAAATTTCTGAAAATGAGGTTAAGCTATATAATCATGTTTAAAATCCATTTGATTAAAGTTTTAATACATAAAATATGATTAATCTTATTTTGCAGCCATTTTGTTAGGGTAAAAGGTGTGCATTTCTAAATGGGCTTTATAGTGGACCCGTTGGAATTTTAACCGTGTAAAAAGTTCTAAAATTGAGGCTAAGATTTATAATCATATTCAAAAGTCCATAACTAAATATTTTAACTCATAAAATTTGATTTAATCTTATTTTGTGGTCGTATTGTTGGGTTTAAGGCGTGTATGTCTAAATTGGCTTTAGAGTGGACTGTTGGAATTTTAACCAAGTAAAAATTTATGAAAATGAGTTTAAGCTATATAATCATATTCAAAATCCCATAACTAAATATTTTAACTCATAAAATTTTATTTAATCTTATTTTTCGTCTTTTTTTTTGGTTTAAGGCGTGCATGTCTAAATAGGCTTTATAGTGGACCCATTAGAATTTTAACCGAGTAAAAAGTTCTAAAATTGAGGTTAAGCTATATAATCATGTTCAAAAGCCATAACTAAATATTATAACTATAAAATGTGATTTAATCTTATTTTGCAGCCATTTTGTTGGGGTTTAACGCGTGCATGCCTAAATGGGCGTTACAGTGGACCCGTTGGAATTTTAATCGAGTAAAAAGTACTAGAAATTTAGTTAAGTTATATAATCATATTTAAAATTCCATAATCAAATATTTTAAATCATAAAATTCGACATAATCTTATTTTGCGTCCGTTTTGTTGGGTTTAAGGCGTGCATGTCTAAATGGGCTTTATAGTGGACCCGTTGAAATTTGAACCGAGTAAAAATTTCTGAAAATGAGGTTAACCTATATAATCATGTTCAAAAGCCCATAATAAAAAATTTTAACTCATAAAATTTTATTTAATCTTATTTTGTGGTCGTTTTATTGGGTTTAAGGCTTGTATGTCTAAATGAGCTTTACAGTGGACCCATTGAAATTTTATCCGAGTAAAAATTTGTGAAAATGAGGTTAAGATATATAATCATGTTCAAAAGCACGTAACTAAATATTTTAATTCATAAAATTTGATTTAATCTTATTTTGTGGCCATTTTGTTAGGGTTTAAGGTGTCCATGCCTAAGTGGGCTTTACGGTGGACCCGTTGAAATTTTAACCGAGTAAAAAGTTCTAAAATTGAGGTTAAGATATATAATCATATTCAAAAGCCCATAATCAAATATTTTAACTCATAAAATTTTATTTAATCTTATTCCGTGGCCGTTTTAAGGCGTGCATGTCTAAATGAGCCTTATAGTGGACCCGTTGGAATTTTAACCGAGTTAAAATTTATGAAAATGAGGTTAAGCTATATATTCATGTTCAAAAGCCCATAACTAAATATTTTAATTCATAATATTTGATTTAATCTTATTTTGTGGTCATATTGTTTGGTCTTAAGGCGTGAATGTCTAAGTGTGCTTTAAAGTGGACTAGTTGGAATTTTAACAGAGTAAAAAGTCCTAAAATTGAGGTTAAGCTATATAATCATATTAAAAATCCCATAATCAAATATTTAACTCATAAAATTTGATTTAATCTTATTTTGTGTCCGTTTTGTGGGGTTTAAGGCGTACATGTCTAAATGGGCTTTACAGCGGATCCATTGGAATTTTAACCGAGTAAAAAATTCTAAAATTGAGGTTAAGCTATATAATCATATTCAAAATCCCATAAACAAATATTTTAACTCAAAAAATTTGATTCAATCTTATTTTGCGTCTGTTTTGTTGGGTTTAAGGCATGCATGACTAAATGGAATTTTACCTAGTGAAAATTTTGGACACGCTATATAAATTTTAACCATAAGTAAAAATTTAATTCATAAAAATGAGGTTAAGCCATTTTATATAATCATGTTCAAAAGCCCATAATAAAATATTTTAACGCATAAAATTTGATTTAATCTTATTTTGTGTCCGTTTTGTTGGGTTAAATGCGTGCATGTCTAAATGGGCTTTATAGTGGACCCGTTGGAATTTTAACAGAGTAAAATTTTTTGAATATGAGGTTAAGCTATATAATCATGTTCAAAAAGCCCATAAATAAATATTTTAATTCATAAAATTCGATTTAATCTTATTTTGCGGCCATTTTGTTGGTGTTAAAGTCATGCATGTCCAAATAGGCTATACCGTGGACCCGTTGGAATTTTAACAGATAAAAATTTTAAAAATGAGGTTAAGCTATATATAATCATATTCAAAATCCCGTAACTAAATATTTAATTTCATAAAATTTGATTTAATCTTATTTTCCGGCCATTTTGTTGGGTTTTACGGCGTGCATGTTTAAATGGCCTTTATAGTGGACCTGTTGGAATTTTAACACGCTAAAAGTTTTAAAATTGAGGTTAAGCTATATAATCATATTCAAAATCCCATAATCAAATATTTTATTTTCATAAAATTTGATTTAATCTTATTTTTTCGTTTTTTTTTGTTTGTTTAAGGCGTGCATGTCTAAATAGGCTTTATAGTGGACCCTTTGGAATTTTAACCGAGTAAAAGTTTTTAAAATTGAGGTTAAGCTATATAATCATGTTCAAAAGCCCATAACTAAATATTTTACTCTATAAAATTTGATTTAATCTTATTTTGCAGCCATTTTGTTTGGTTTTTAACGCATACATGTCTAAATGGGTTTTATAGTGGACCCATTGGAATTTTAATCGAGTAAAATTTTTCTAAAATTTGAGTTAAGTTATATAATCATATTTGAAATTCCATAATCAAATATATTAAATCATAAAATTTGACATAATCTTATTTTGCGTCCGTTTTGTTGGGTTTAAGGCGTGCATGTCTAAATGGGCTTTTATAGTGGACCCGTTGGAATTTGAACCAGTAAAAATTTTTGAAAATGAGGTTAACCTATATAATCATGTTCAAAAGCCCATAATAAAAAATTTTAACTCATAAAATTTTATTTAACCTTATTTTGTGGTCGTTTTATTGGGTTTAAGGCTTGTATGTCTAAATGAGCTTTATAGTGGACCCATTGAAATTTTATCCGAGTAAAAATTTGTGAAAATGAGGTTAAGCTATATAATCATGTTCAAAAGCCCGTAACTAAATATTTTAATTCATAAAATTTGATTTGATCTTATCTTGTGGCCATTTTGTTAGGGTTTAAGGCGTGCATGTCTAAGTGGGCTTTACGGTGGACCCGTTGAAATTTTAACCGAGTAAAAAGTTATAAAATTGAGGTTAAGCTATATAATCATATTCAAAAGCCCATAATCAAATATTTTAACTCATAAAATCTTATTTAATCTTATTTCGTGGCCCTTTTGCTGGGTTTAAGGCGTGCATGTCTAAATGAGCCTTATAGTGGACCCGTTGGAATTTTAAAAGAGTTAAAATTTATGAAAATGAGGTTAAGCTATATATTCATGTTCAAAATCCCATAACTAAATATTTTAATTCATAAAATTTGATTTAATCTTATTTTGTGGCCATATTGTTTGGTCTTAAGGCGTGCATGTCTAAGTGTGCTTTACAGTGTACCAGTTGGAATTTTAACAGAGTAAAAAGTTCTAAAATTGAGGTTAAGCTATATAATCTTATTAAAAATCCCATAATCAAATATTTAACTCATAAAATTTTATTTAATCTTATTTTGTGTCCGTTTTGTGGGGTTTAAGGCGTACATGTCTAAATGGCTTTACAGTGGACCCGTTGGAATTTTAACTGAGTAAAAAGTTCTAAAATTGAGGTTAAGCTATATAATAATATTCAAAAGCCCATAAACAAATATTTTAACTCAAAAAAAATTATTCAAATAATTTTGCGTCAGTTTTGTTGGGTTTAAGGCATGCATGACTATACAGGCTTTACAGTGGACACATTGAAATTTTAACCGAGTAAAAATTTCTGAAAATGAGGTTAAGCTATATAATCATGTTCAAAAGCCCATAATAAAATATTTTAACACATAAAATTTGATTTAATCTTATTTTGTGTCTGTTAAAGGCGTGTATGTCTAAATGGGCTTTATAGTGGAATTTTAACAGAGTAAAATGTTTTGAATATGAGGTTAAGCTATATAATCATGTTCAAAAAGCCCATAAATAAATATTTTAATTCATAAAATTCGATTTAATCTTATTTTGCGGCCATTTTGTTGGTGTTAAAGGCATGCATGTCCAAATGGGCTTTACAGTGGACATGTTGAAATTTTAACCGAGTAAAAATTCTGAAAATGAGGTTAAGCTATATAATCATGTTGAAAAGCCCATAATAAAATATTCTAACTCATAAAATTTGATTTAATCTTATTTTGCATCCGTTTTGTTGGGTTTAAGGCGTGCATGTCTAAATGGGCTTTTATAGTGGACCCGTTGGAATTTTAACAGAGTAAATTTTTTTGAATATGATGTTAAGCTATATAATCATATTCAAAAGCCCATAAATAAATATTTTAATTCATAAAATTTGATTTAATCTTATTTTGCGGCCATTTTGTTGGTGTTAAAGGCGTGCATGTCCAAATGGGCTATACCGTGGACCCTTTGGAATTTTAACAGAGCAAAATTTTTAAAAAATGAGGTTAAGCTATATAATCATCTTCAAAAGCCCGTAACTAAATATTTTAATTCATAAAATTTGATTAAATCTTATTTTGCGGCCATTTTGTTGGGTTTTAAGACGTACGGGTTAAAGTGGGTTTTATAGTGGACCCATTGGAATTTTAACCGATTAAAAAGTTCTAAAATTGAAGTTAAGCTATGTAATCATATTCAAAAGCCCATAATCAAATATTTTAATTCTTAAAATTTGATTTATTCTTATTTTGTGTCCGTTTTGTTAGGTTTAAGACATACATGTCTAAATGGGCTTTATAGTGGACCCATTGGAATTTTAACCGAGTAAACTTTTTGGAAAATGAGGTTAGGTGATATAATCATGTTCAAAAGCCCATAATGAAATATTTTAACTCATAAAATTTTATTTAATCTTATTTTATGGTCGTTTTGTTGGGTTAAAGACGAGCATGTCTAAATGGGCTTTATAGTGGACCCGTTGGAATTTTAATCGAGTAAAATTTTTTGAAAATGAGGTTAAGCTATATAATCATGTTCAAAAGCCCGTAACTAAATATTTTAATTCATAAAATTTGATTTAATTTTATTTTGCATCCATTTTGTTGGGGTATAAAGCGTGCATGTCTAAGTGGGCTTTATAGTGGACCCGTTGGAATTTCAACAAAATAAAATTTTCTAAAAATGAGGTTAAGCTACATAATCATATTCAGAAGCCCATAATCAAATATTTTAAATCATAAAATTTGATTTAATCTTATTTTTTGTCTGTTTTGTTGGGTTTAAGGCGTACATGTCTGAATGGGCTTTACTGTGGACCAGTTGGAATTTTAACCGAGTAAAAATTTATGAAAATGAGGTTAAGCTATATGATAATTTTCAAATGCCCAGAATCAAATATTTTAACTCAAAAAATTTTATTTAATCATATTTTGAGGCTGTTTTGTTGGGTTAAAGGCGTGCATGTCTAAGTGGGCTATACAATTGACCCGTTGGAATTTTAACAGAGTAAAAAATTTCTAAAAATGAGGTTAAGCTATATAATCATGTTCAAAAGCCTATAACTAAATATTTTAATTCATAAAATTTGATTTAATCTTATTTTGCGACCATTTTATTCAGTTTTAAGGCGTGCATGTCTCAGTGGGCTTTATAGTGGACCCGTTGGAATTTTAACTGAGTAAAAAAGTTCTAAAATTTAGGTTAAGCTATATAATCACATTCAAAATCCCATAAACAAATATTTTAACTCATGAAAATTGGTTTAATCTTATTTTGTGTCCGTTTTTTTTGGGTTTAAGATGTACATGTCCAAATAGGCTTTACAGAGGACCCGTTGGAATTTTAATCTAGTAAAAATTTCTGAAAATGAGGATAATCTATATAATCATATTCAAAAACCCATAATAAAACATTTTAACTCATAAAATTTGATTTAATCTTATTTTGTGGCTGTTTTGTGGGGTTAAAGGCTTGCATGTCTAAATGGGCTTTATAGTGGACCCATTGGAATTTTAACCGAGTAAAAATTTTTGAAAATGAGGTTAAGCTATATAATCATGTTCAAAAGCCCATAACTAAATATTTTAATTCATAAAATTTGATTTAATCTTATTTTGCGGCCATTTTGTTGGAATATAATGCGTGCATGTCTAAGTGGGCTTTATAGTGGACCCGTTGGAATTTTAACAGAGTAAAAAGTTCTAAAATTGACGTTAAGCTATATAATCATATTCAAAATACCATAATCAAATATTTTAACTCTTAAAATTTAATTTAATCTTATTTTGTGTCCATTTTGTTGGGTTTAAGGAGTACGTATCTAAATGGCCTTTACAGTGGACCATTGGAATTTTAAATGAGTAAAAATTTCTGAAAATGAGGTTAAGCTATATAATCATATTCAAAAGCCGATAACTAAATATTTTAAGTCATAAATTTTGATAAATTTTAAGTCATAATTGAAAATGAGGTTAAGCTATATAATCATGTTCAAAAGGCCATTGTAATTTTATCCGAGTAAAAAGTTTTTAAAATGAGGTTAAGCTATATAGTCATGTTCAAAAGCCCATAAATAAATATTTAAAGTCGTAATATATGATTTAATCCTTTTTTGGTCGTTTTGTTTGGGTTTAAGGCGTGCATGTCTAAATGGGCTTTATAGTGGACCCGTTAGAATTTTAAACGAGTTAAAAGTTATAAAATTGAGGTTAAGCTATATAATCATATTGAAAAGCCATAACCAAATATTTTAACTCAAAAAATTCGATTCGATCTTATTTTGCGTCCGTTTTGTTGGGTTTAAGGCATGCATGTCTAAATGGGCTTTACAGTGGAACCGTTGGAATTTTAACTGAGTAAAAAATTTTGAAATTGAGTTTAAACTATATAGTCATGTTCAATAGCCCATAAATAAATATTTTAATTCATAAAATGTGAATTAATCTTATTTTTTGCCAGTTTTGTTGGGGTTTAAGGCGTGCATGTCTAAACGGGCTTTATAGTGGACCCGTTAGAATTTTAACCGAGTAAAAAGTTCTGAAAATGAGTTTAAGCTATATAATCATGTTCAAAAGCCTATAAATAAATATTTTAAGTCATAAAATGTGATTTAATCTTATTTTACAGCCATTTTGTTGGGGTTTAAGGCATGCATGTCTAAATGGGCGTTACAGTGTACCCGTTGGAATTTTAACCAAGTAAAAAGTTCTAAAATTGAGGTTAAGCTGTATAATCATGATCAAAAGCCCATTACTAAATATTTTAATTCATAAAATTTGATTTAAACTTAGTTTATGGCCATTTTGTTGGAGTTTAAGGCGTGCATGTTTAAATGAGCTTTACAGTGGACCCGTTGGAATTTTAACAGAGTAAAAAGTCTTGAAATTGAGGTTAAGCTATATAATAATATTCAAAAGCCCATAATTAAATATTTTAACTCATAAATTTTGATTTAATCTTATTTTGTGGCCGTTTTGTTGGATTTAAGGCGTGCATGTCTAAATTGGCTTTACAGTGAAACCGTTAGAATTTTAATTGAGTAAAAAGTTCTAAAATTGAAGTTAAGCTATATAACTATAATCAAAAGCCTATAATTAAATATTTTAACTCATAAAATTTTATTTAATCTTATTTTGTTGCCTTTTTGTTGGGTTTAAGGTGTGCATGTCTAAATGGGTTTTACAGTGGACCCATTGGAATTTTAACAGAGTAAAAGGTTCTAAAATTGAGGTTAAGCTGTAGAATCATGTTCAAAATCTCATAAATAAATATTTCAATTTATAAAATTTGATTTAATCTTATTTTGTGGCCATTTTCTTGGGTTTAAGGCGTGCATTTCTTCGGTTGTACCAGGATTCGCAAGTGTGGAGATCCTCTCGGTTGCGGCCAGCTATCTTGTTGATGAATGGCAACCTGGCTACTCGTTGCTACTTGGCCGTTCTTTGCTGTGTGGCATCTCCCGATCGTACCCGTCTAACCATGAAGGGTTCTTATTTAAACCAGGACTCGTAGGCATGAAGATCCTCTCGTTTGCGGCCAGTTTTTTCGAGCACATATGGCAACCAGCTTGAGTAGGGTGCACACACACGCTCTTCTGCGAACAGGGACCAGCATCCCAATCACCCTTGGACATGGCCGATCGCTACGGTATGTTTACTCATCGGATAGAAGTTGCGGCCTCGCCGTCGCCTCTTGTTTCCCTAATCTCCCTACTGTCGTAGGGTGATTGTTTGTCGCCTATTTTGGCGCGTTCTCAATCCTTGTATATCGCTCCTTACTTATATCTTTGACATTCTCAGAGCCTTGTCTCCTTTGTCCACCATATGGTTTTTTTGTTACACGGCTTTGCAGGGTGGCTACCGCAACTTAATTTTTAGGCCTTTGCGACATGTTTCACCCCTACTCTATTCTGGCTGGTGCCTCCCTAACTGATGTCGACTGGCCCTTTTGGATGGTGGTAGCTACATGGCGCCCAGGCCACCAGGTTCTTTTCTCGGTTCTACGACTATGACGTATGATGCTAGGGTTTTATGACCCATGCAGCTCGACCCCGTGACCATGCCTTTGTTTGGTTTTATTTCAACCAATGTCCACGTTGCTCGGATCAGGCTCTCGTTTGGTACGACCATCCACTAGGTGCTGCGATCAGGCGCGAAGAGGTCTGCCTCGACATTGGCCATCTCTCGCCTGGCCCGCTCGATCCATGCCTTGGTTTCTTGGACTTACAAGGCAGCCTCTTGCTCGGTTCCTTCGATGTCGGCCCATTATCCTCGCCGCTAGGACTGCATCTCTTCTTGGTCTGTTGAAATGGCTTTTTGCCTACCTGCTCGGTTCCTTCGACGCTCGGATCCTTCGATGTCGACCCGTTATCCTCCTAAGAGAGTTTGACTTATAGTCCACTACCTGGAACCTTTCTTTTAATTTTCCTAATTCTCTTATTATCTTATCCTTTTTTTGTATTTCTTTTATCTTACATTATACGTATCTGACTCCAATTTTAATTACTACTTATTTCCTCTCCTTCTTATTTTTTAATTTTATCTTGCACTATTTTTTTATTTTTGATTTCTCACAATTATATTTTGTTTTCTCTTCCTCCTTTTTCTCCTTTATCTTTTAAGAAAATTGAATCTCTTTTATATCTTTTCCTTATTTTAATTCATACGTCTTTTATTTGCCCTATATCTCTTATCATCTTAATATTCTTATCTCTCCTTAATTATCTCCTTTTTATTTTGATTTATCCGTCTTTTCTTTTTACGATAACTTTAATCCTTTTCCATTTAGTCTTTTCTTTTACCTGGAATTCCTACATTCATAACTTCTCCTCTCTTCTTTTCTCCTCTTTATATTCTGCTTTACCTCGGGCTTTTTATTATTTTACCTTCACTTCTACTTTTTGCTTTCCTACTAGCATTCTCCTCTTTTTCTCCCTAATGGCTGACTCTATCCTTGCTCACTTAGGTGACTTAAGCTTTACCGCTGAAGAACGAGATGTGGACTTTACACTGTCGGTTGCAATGGAACTACCTTCAGAGGAATTTGCATGCTCTTTGCTAGGCAAAGTCATCACAAAAAAAATCGTGGATGGGGCCAGTCTTGGCTGTGTTTTTCGTTCCATCTAGAGGGACGATAAGGTACAATCCATCTATGAAATCCATTCAGGTTTTTTTCTAATAAAATTTTCTGTGGCTTCCAACAGAGAGAGTGTTTTGAAATGTGGTCCCTGGGAATTCAACAAGCACTGGTTTGCCCTTGAACAAACAGACCCAAAACTGACTATTCATTAATATTCCTTCTCTCACGTAAGGATTTGGCAATTCACGTAATTCATAACATCCTTAAAGTTCTCTTTTGAGTTCCAACTTGCATGAAGATTATCTTGTGTTTTAGAAGCAAATCGATTTTCAAGTTCTCTGGGATTTGTTGCTGGGGATCTTCACACTCCTGCTTGCCCATACAATCGCATTTGGGAGGGTGGGTTAGAGCCGCTTGAGCTTGCTTGCTTAGATAATTGCGTGTAAGAGGGTGCCGATGACAACTATCAATTCATCATGCCATCTCCACATATTCAAGCTTCCTCCATTAACGCCACCACCATAAGCAAATCTAAAATTTCAGACTTGTTCTTTATTTTGGTTTTTTTTTTTTTTTATTATTTAGATCTGCGCTGCTCTATCATTTGGTATTAGAGCTAAGACGATTCTTGGAGGATGTTTCGTAGAGACAAACTGTGTACAAAACAACATGACAGTTCGGGTTTTACATCTCGAGGAAAGCCTCCCTTAACTAAACCAAACTTCAAAATACCTTATTTTTATGGAAAGTATGATCCTGATGGTTATTTTAATTGGGAATATCGCGTTGATCGCCTGTTTGATTTCTTCGGATATCCCGAGGAAGATCAAGTTCCATTAGTGGCCCTAAATTTCAAAGATTATGCCTCACTTTGGTAGAAATCATTGCACCGAAATAGGCGTCTCAATGGAGAAGCCGAGATAAGATCTTTGGCAGAACTTAAGAAATTCATGAGAGAGCGATTTGTTCCTATCCATTATCAACACACTTTGTTCATCCCAAACTTCAAAATACCTTCTTTTCGAGGTAAGTATGATCCTGATGGTTATAGTGATTGGGAATATCGCGTTGATCGCCTATTTGATTTCTTTGGATATCCTGAGGAAGATCAAGTTTCATTAGTGGCCCTAAATTTCAAAGATTATGCCTCACTTTGGTGGAAATCATTGAGGCGATATAGGCTTCTCAATGGAGAAGTTGAGATAAGATCTTGGGCAGAACTTAAGAACGTCATGAAAGAGCGATTCATTCCCATCCATTAGCAACAAGAATCCTCTTTTATTGTAGTCGAATCATCGTCGGTACTGCAAACTAATGAACCACCATCGGTTTTCCATGTAGAAAAGAGGTGAACACCACACCAGAGACGATGATAGTCCCACAAACTGAGCCATCTGTCTCACCACGACTCCACAAGGTATTTCGTGTGAGGATGAAGGAGAACAAGATGATGCACAATCAGAAAATAAAGTACTTGCGTGTTACAAAAGTAAGTGTGATTCTAAGCCTTCATTTACTAATTTTCCTATCATTATGTTAGAAACGCTTCCTCCTCTACAGAAATTGTATTTTGATGATATTTTTTGCGAGAGGAATTGGGTACGCGAGTTATTTTATTTGAATTAGACTAAGAGTCAAGAGGCCGAGAACAATAAAAGTTCAATTAATGCCCAACTAATGTTAGTGAAAAGAAACAAGAGGTAAAAATCGATCCATGTCCAAAATAAAAAGACGAGAAAAATATAAAGAGAGAATTTTTTCAACCTAACTATAACATCCTTGTTTCCAGTGGTTTTGAGTTATTTTTCCAGGACTTTGTTGAACCATTGTGAGGTGCTCAATTAGATCACTCCACTTATGAAAAAGATTCCTTTGTACTTCCCGTTATTTCATGTCCTTTTTTTTCGGCTTGGATTTGAGGACGAATCCCTTTAGGAGGGAGGGGATGATACATGTCAGGCAAGGCATATGCGAACACTCAAACCCCCTGCGAACGCTCAACAAATTGCGGACTTGCGAAGACTCATTGAATGGAATCCCAATTTGAGGACGAATCCTTTTGAAGAGTGGGGGAATGATACGATAATGAGAGGGGTCAAAATAATCATCTTGGAAAAGAAGTTTAAACTGCTTTGCAAGTCAGAAACGTCACTCAACTTGCGATGCATTTTTGGATGGGATCCAAGCATTTATGCGTCGGCATGTCTTCTTAAAACTTGTCCGAATTCAATTAGCTTTCCAACGCATCTTGAAACCCATCAATCGAACATCTGGAAATCAAGATACGTCTATTTTAGCAAAGACAATGCATGCATAAATTCCTATACTGGATTAATATGAGATTTTTGGATAATTACGAATTTTCAAGATTTTATTTGTAATTTAAATCAATATAGGATTCTGCAATATCTATTTGGTCAGATTTATATAATTCAAATTTTATTTTTAGCAATTATTTATTATTAGATGTTACTTATCTAATTAGAAAATTAGATTTCAGCATTTATTTATTGTATTTAATTCCTAAGTTTAGTAGGATTAGTACTTCTTCAAGGCCTGCATAAAGGAGGCTTCACCCACATTGTAATTCAAATTTGAAAGATTAAATAAAGTTCTCTTTTGAGTTCCAACTTGCAAGAAGATTATCTTGTGTTTTAGAAGCAAATCGATTTTCAAGTTTTCCGAGATTTGTTGTTGAGGATCTTCACACTCCTGCTTCCCATAAAATTGTGTTTGGGAGGGTGGGTTAGAGCCGCTTGAGGTTGCTTGCTTAGATAATTGACTGTAAGAGGGTGCCGAGGACAACTATCAATTCATCACGCTATCTTCACACATTCAAGCCTCCTCCATTGACACCACCACCACAAGCAAATCTGAATTTTCAGACTTGTTCTTTATTTTGGGTTTGTTTTCTTTTTTTATTATTTAGATATGCCCTACTCTATCATTTGGTATCAGAGCTAAGAGAATTCTTGGAGGATGTTTCACAGAGACAAACCGTGTACAAAACAACATGATAGTTTGGGTTTTACATCTCGAGGAAAGCCTCCCTTAACTAAACAAAACTTCAAAATACCTTATTTTTATGGAAAATATGATCCTAAAGGTTATTGTGATTGGGAATATTGTGTTGATCGCTTGTTTGATTACTTCGGATATCCCTAAGAAGATCAAGTTCCATTTGTGGCCCTAAATTTCAAAGATTATGCCTCACATTATGGAAATCATTGCAGCAAAATAGGTGTTTCAATAGAGAAGCCGAGATAAGATCTTGGGCAGAACTCAAGAAAGTCATGAGAGAGCGATTCGTTCATATCCATTATCAACACATTTTGGTCATCCCAAACTTCAAAATACCTTCTTTTCGAGGTAAGTATGATCCTGATGGTTATTGTGATTGGGAATATCGCGTTGATCGCCCATTTGATTTCTTTAGATATCACGAGGAAGATCAAGTTTCATTAGTGGCCCTAAATTTCAAAGATTATGCCTCACTTTGGTGGAAATCATTGCGGCAAAATAGGCATCTCAATGGAGAAGCCGATATAAGATCTTGGGCAGAACTTAAGAAAGTCATGACAGAGCGATTCATTCTCATCCATTATCAATCCACTTATGGAAAATATTCCTTTGTACTTCCCGTTATTTCATGTCCTTCTTTTTTCAGCTTGGATTTTAGGATGAATCCCTTTGAGGAGGAAGGGGATGATACGTGTCAAGCAAAGCATATACGAACACTCAAACCCTTTGTGAACGCTCGACAACTACCAAACTTGCAAAGACTCTTTGAATGGAATCTCGATTCGAGGACGAATCCTTTTGAAGAGTGGGGGAATGATACAAGCATGAGAGGGGTCAAAATAATCATCTTGGAAAAGAAGTTGAAACTGCTATGCAAGTCAGAAACGTCAGTCAAATTGTGACGTATTTTTGGATGGGATCCAGGCTTTTATGGGTCAATATGTCTTCTTAAAACTTATCCGGCTGTCAATTATCTTTTTAACGCATCTTGAAAAGCCTCAATCGGACATCTGGAACTCAAGATACGTCTATTTTAGCGAAGACATTGCATGCAGAAATTCCTATACGGGATTAATACGAGATTTTTAGATAATTACGAATTTTCAAGATTTTATTTGATTATTTATAATTCAAATCAATATAGGATTCTGCAGTATCTATTAGGAACAGATTTATTTAATTAGGATTTTATTTTTAGCATTTATTATTAGAAGTTACTTATCTAATTAGGATATTATATTTCAGCATTTATTTATTGTATTTAATTCCTAAGTTTAGCAGCATTAGAACTTCTCCAAGGCCTATATAAAGGAGGCTTCATCCACATTGTAATGAAGATTTCATTGATTAAAATAAAGTTCTCTTTTGAGTTCCAACTTGAAAGAAGAATATCTTGTGTTTAGAAGCAAATCGATTTTCAACTTCTCCGAGATTTGTTGTTGAGGATCTTCACACTCCAGCTTGTCCATACAATCGCGTTTGGGAGGGTGGGTTAGAGTCGCTTGAGGTTGCTTTCTTAGATAATTGCGTCTAAGAGGGTGCCGATGACAACTATCAATTCATCACTCCATCTCCACATATTCAACCTTCCTCCATTGATGCCACCACCATAAGCAAATTTAAATTTTTAGATTTGTTCTTTATTTTGGGTTTGTTTTATTTTTCTTTTATTTAAATCTGCACTACTCTATCACATCCCCTTCAACCTGATGATTGTTGAACTCGCACGCTCCATCGGGGCTTGCATTGGTAAAGTTGTCATGTCTGGTTCCTGGATGGACGATGGCAACTTGGTAGAATTCCTGTGTGTTCGAGTGTTGATAGATGCCCAGAAACCCTTGAGCCGTTGTGTTGCTCTCGGAAGGTCAGGCAATAAACCACAACTATGTCTCCTTCAGTATGAGCGGTTGCCCCTTTTTTGTCACGGTTGCGGCATCATTGGGCACTTGGCTACGGATTGTCATTTGGCCAAGGTGGATGCTCACACTAAGTTGCAATATGGAGATTGGCTCCGAGCCCCTCGACCAAAGAAATAGGGCCCTCAAAGGGCTCGAGGTCATCTCATCTCGTATGAAGAGGGCCCATCTTCAGATCACTCTGGAAAAACTGCACCTTCTCCCCTAGTTGCTGCCCCTACGACTTCGATCGATGCCATGACCAATGTAGGCGAAGCAGTAGGCCCCGACCATGGCGGCTAGCCGAGGTGATGTACACCCAGATCAACTACCTGTACGCCTCGAGGATGTCATGTTTGAGTCGAGGACTGAGGTTTTAGGTGAGGCTGAGCGGGACGGGTAGAACTGTACCGTTGAGCCTACGCGGTTCGACGCTGATGCAGGCCACATGACCGAAACTGATGTTGTGCCTGAGCTGATTGTTGTAGCGATGGTGAGCCCTGTTGTTGCTGTGATTGAGCAGTCAGAGTGACCTACCTTTGCTGTGACCGAGCAGCCTCTTGTGGTGACCGAGATACCTGTTGCTGCTCTGACCGAGCAGAATGAGCGACCTGCTCTTGCTGTGTCCAAACATCTTGTTGTGGCGACAGTGACTGAGCAATCGAAGCTGGGAAGGCCCTAGATGCTAGTGACCGTGCTGACCATGTACCCGAGTACACATGCACCGACGTTATAATTGGGTTACGCTCGGCTCTTAAGGACAGGGTTTTTGGCTCTACCATGCCTGATTGGTATGGTTCTATCTTCGGTGCGGCCGATGGCTCCTTGGCCGACTGCGTTGATGACCTCCTAATAGAGGGTGATTTAGTGACAGTTGCCATCTCCAACTCAATTGATTTGGTAAGCATCCTAGTCGAGAGAAATGAGGCTGTTATGCTAGAACTGTCGTGGTCTGGGTAAACCACAGGAAGTTCGTAATCTAGGACATGATGTCGCCCCGTTAGGTCCAGATTTTATTTTCCTTTGTGAAACGTGTCTGCGTAAGTTTGCTTTAGGTATGGATGGTTGTTTCGTTGTTGATAATGGGTCGGCCTGCTCCGACCATATGCTTTATGGAATAATAATATCTCAGTTGATTTGCTTTCTTACTCTAGTTTTCACATTGATGCTATCATTTCTAATGACAATTTTCAATTCCACTTTACGAGCTTGCATGGTTGTTTTGAGCCAAGCGACAAGCATAGAACTTGAGACTTGCTTGATCGTTTACGTTCTTCTTCTCCTCTGCCTTGGCTGTTGGGGGGATTTTAATGAAATTTTGCACTACTCAAAGAAACAAGGTGGCCGTCGTAAGGTCAGAAATTATATGGAAAGCTTTTCATATCGTCTGCTCTGTAAAACCTTTACGATTGTAAGCCGGCTCAAGGTTGGCTCACTTGGACTAAGTACGGGCCTCACGTCTAACCTATCATTGAATGTCTTGATCGCTTTGTTACGGATAGCAGCTGGCGATCTATGTTTCCAGCTTTCAGAACTTTCTCAGAATATACTGCTCACTCAGATCATACCTTCTTTCTCTTGGACACGACTTGGGCTAAGCCCAGTTCACGTCCCCGTTCCCATGATGCTTTTTCCGTTTTGAGGACTATTGGGCGCAAGAGGAAGGGTGCGTTGCGACAGTGCACACTACCTGGCACCATACAATGGGATCGGTGGTTGACAAGTTTGCTGCGATTGATGAGGCTCTAAAATCTTGGCAACATAGTCACTGAGATAGATCTTGGAAGAGGATTGCGGGGCTTTAGAGGTAGATAAATTCTTATCTCAATCGTCATCTTTCCACCGTCGATATGGAGGTTTTTCTTGTGGCTAAATGCGAGCTCCGTCACCAGTTGGATCAAAATGAGGCTTATTAGGCCCAACGCTCCCGTGTAATCTGGCTCGCTCAAGGGGACCGCAATACTTTCTACTTCCATGTGCGGGCTTCGGGACGACATCATAAAAATCACCTTGCAAGTATCTATTATGTGGAAGGATCTTGGCAAGATGATCCCGAGGCTGTTATGAAGGTTGTTGCTGACTACTTTCAAGGACTCTTTGCATCGTCCTCGCCATTTGCTGATCCAAGCCTTCTAAATGACATTCTCCCAGTGGTCACAGCTGATATGAACAGTCAGCTCACTCAGAACTTCATGGCAAATGAAACTGTTACTGCCTTTCGGGATACTAATCCCAAAAAGGCCCCTGGAATTGACGGTCTCCTAAGTAGTTTTTTCTGTCAGTATTGGGATTAATCAGGGCTGACTTTACCAAGCTTTGCCTAGATCTCCTTCGTGGTGATGTGGACTTAGCTTCTGTGAACCGTACGATTATTATTCTTATTCCCAAGATTCTGACTCTAACAACTATGAAGCAGTTTCTGCCCATCAGCCTATGCACAGTTATCTATAAAACTGTGGCAAAAGTTCTTGTCAACCGTTTGAAGCCCATTCTCCCCTATTGTGTTAGTAAGAACCAGCCTGCCTTTGTGAAGGGACGTATGATCTCAAACAATATTCTCGTGGCCCATGAGATTGTCCATTCCTTGAACGCTCCGCGTTCTGCGGCTGCTCGGGGTGCTGCTCTCAAGTTAGATATGGAGAAAGCCTTTGACCGAGAGGAATGGTCTTTTCTCTGTGCTGTTATGCTCAGGTTGGGGTTTGCCATGTCTTGGGTAAATCTTATTCTCCGATGTGTCTCCTTGATTACCTTTTTTGCCCATGTGAATGGAAGACTTACGACCACCTTCCGGCCTCACCATGGTCTACGGTAAGGGGACCCTCTCTCTCCTTTCTTTTTTCGTCTTTGTACACAGGGTCTCTCTGCCTTTCTTCTGGCTGCATAAGGAGAGGGCCATCTCTGTGGGCTCCGAGCCAGTCGTTACAGGCCTTCTATGAACCATTTACTATATGCAGATAATAGCTTAGTTTTCATAAGAAACGAGCTCAGTGAAGCTTAATGCCTTAAGAATATTCTCCAATCCTATGCCTTATCCTATGGTCAATATGTTAACTTTGATAATTCTACCATCTTCTTCAGTCCGCGTACTCCTCTAGACTTCAAAACGGTTGTCCATGATCTCCTTGGGGTTCAGGAGGTTGATGATCTGGGTTCTTACCTTGAAATCCTTCTTCTCATTGGTTGCAACAAGTTTGAGGCCCTCGGTTTCGTGCGTGATAGAGTCGACACTCGGGTCACTAGTTGGACTAAGCACTTGCTCTCTTACAGTGGTCGAGAGGTTTTTCTCAAGTTTGTCGCCCAAGCCTTGCCTTAGTATGTTATGTCTTGTTACTTGCTTCCGCAAAATCTGATTGACGATATGACATGTACTATGCGAAGCTACTGGTGGTCAGGCCGGAATAATAGGCGTGGTTGGCCTCTCGTCTCTTGAGCCAATGTGTGCACCCCTAAATCTGTTAGAGGTATTGGCTTCAGGGACATACATCATTTTAATATTTCTCTTCTTAGCAAGCAATTATGGCACTTTATTTCAGATCCAGACTCTCTACTTCATGTGTCTTTATGTCCAAGTACTTCCCCTCTAGGAACATTCTCCATGCCACCTCTTCCCAAAATCATGCTTCTTTTCTTGGAAGGCGCTTTACAAAGCTTTAACTCAGTTGCGTGATGGATCCTTTTGGACTCTAGGTACTGACAGCTCGATTTGCCTTTATTAGGACCGTTGGGGAGATCTTCTGTTACGAGCATGAGAGGGGTCAAAATAATCATCTTCGAAAAGAAGTTGAAACTGCTTTGCAAGTCAGAAACATCAGTCAACTTGCGAAGCATTTTTGGATGGGATCCAGGCATTTATGGGTCAACATGTCTCTTAAAACTTGTCCGGCTGCAAATTAGCTTTCTAACGCATCTTGAAACGCCTCAATCAGACATCTGGATCTCAAGAAACGTCTATTTTAGCGAAGATAACGCATGCAGAAATTCCTATACGGGATTAATACGGGATTTTTGGATAATTACGAATTTTCATGATTTTATTTGATTATTTATTATTTAAATCAATATAGGATTCTGCAATATCTATTAGGATCAGATTTATTTAATTAGGATTTTATTTTTAGCATTTATTTATTATTAGAAGTTACTTATCTAATTAGGAGATTAGATTTTAGCATTTATTTATTGTATTTAATTCCTAAGTTTAGTAGGATTAGAACTTCTCCATGGCCTATATAAAGGAGGCTTCACCCACATTGTAATTCAGATTTCATTGATTAAATAAAATTCTCTTTTGAGTTCCAACTTGCAAGAACATTATCTTATGTTTTAGAAGCAAATCGATTTTCAAGTTCTCCGGGATTTGTTGTTGAGGATCTTCACACTCCGCTTGCCCATACAAAAGCGTTTGGGAGGGTGGGTTTAGAGCCGCTTTGAGGTTGCTTGCTTAGATAATTGCGTCTAAGAGGGTGCCGAGGACAACTATCAATTCATCACGCCATCTCCACATATTCAAGCTTCCTCCATTGACGCCACCACCATAAGCAAATCTGAATTTTTAGATTTGTTCTTTATTTTGGTTTATTTTGTTTTTCTCTTTATTCAAATTTGCGCTACTCTATCATTTAGTATCAGATTCAGGTCGTTCTTGAGGATGTCATTGAGCAACGTATTGGATTTTACCCTTTTGGGGACTCGATGTCATTATTGTTGTCGACTAGATCATTCAGGGTATGATTGTCTAGATAAGTTTTATTTTGAAGAAAATTTTTTGAGAGATATGTTGTCTGAATTCATGTCTTCTAATGATATTGAAATCCGTGATCCGGAGCATGATCAAGAAATTTGTTCTTCTAAAGAACATGAGGAAGACGATACTATCGAGAGTTTAACCTTGCCTATTGATGAGGAAGAAATTATAAGTAGTGTGCTTGTTTCCAGTGACGAACCTACTATTTCTATTCAAGATAATCATCAAACGACAAACACCAACGAAGGTACCTTACAATCAAAAGGTATCATTGAATGTTTTCAGAATTCTATTTATGCTTATTCCTCTTTTAGCATTAATAATAATTTTGAAGATGAGAATGAGTTACTTTGCGACCAAAAGAACAATCGTGATGATCCCAATGAGAAGGAACATGTAAATTACATTGCAAAAAGAGACTCTGCAAAAGGATCCTTCAAGACGTCTTCTCTTCCATGGTACTTTGATGAACTTCCTCCATTTACCAATCTAGATTCGAGGGCGAATCTTTTTGAGGAGTGGGGGAATGATACGAGCATGAGAGGGGTCAAAATAATCATCTTGGAAAAGAAGTTGAAACTGCTTTGCAAGTCAGAAACATCAGTCAACTTACGAAACATTTCTGGATGGGATCCAGGCATTTATGGGTCAACATGTCTCTTAAAACTTGTCCGGCTGCAAATTAGCTTTCCAACGCATCTTGAAACGCCTCAATCGGACATCTGGATCTCAAGATACGTCTATTTTAGCGAAGATAGCGCATGCAGAAATTCCTATACGGGATTAATACGGGATTTTTGGATAATTACGAATTTTCATGATTTTATTATTTTATTTGTAATTTAAATCAATATAGGATTCTGCAATATCTATTAGGATCAGATTTATTTAATTAGGATTTTATTTTTAGTATTTATTTATTATTAGAAGTTACTTATCTAATTAGGAGATTAGATTTTAGCATTTATTTATTGTATTTAATTCCTAAGTTTAATAGGATTAGAACTTCTCCATGGCCTATATAAAGGAGGCTTCACCCACATTGTAATTCAAATTTCATTGATTAATAAAAAGTTCTCTTTGGAGATTTTAGTATTCTTTGAGTTTGCAAGTATTCGGTAAACTTGTCTAGAAGCCATCTTCAACATAAGATCATCGAGTTCTTATGAGGGAGATCATCTTCACACTCTTGCTTGCCTAGGTAATTTCATCTAGGAGGGTGGGTAGAGCCGCTTGAGGTTGCTTGCTTAGATAATTGCGTCTAAGAGGGTGCCGAGGACAAAACAACAACTATCAATTCATCACGCCATCTCCACATATTCAAGCTTCCTCCATTGACGCCACCACCATAAGCAAATCTGAATTTTTAGATTTGTTCTTTATTTTGGTTTGTTTTGTTTTTCTCTTTATTTGAATTTGCACTACTCTATCATCTTCGCCCATCTCCCACTTGGACAACTCTGCTGACAATGACGAACTGTCGGTCTAGTGTCGTAATTTCATGATCCCAGGACAACCTAGCTATAATGATCATCTGATTCACGATGTTGCACAAGACGCGGATACTATTCTGCATGTTCCAATCTTTGCCACTCACCCGGACACCCTTATCTAGGGGGATCATGACTCGGGCCTTTATTCTGTCCGATTTGGATACCTCTTTTTACAGCGTCTGACCCCCTCGATGACTACACCTTCGCGGATATGGAAGCTTATTTTGAAGCTGTTGGTTATCCCCAAAGTTTGCACCTTCGCCTAGCGAATTGGACGAGAAGCACTTCCTATAAGAAGCCGACTCCAAGCTGCGGGCCTCTCCCTTGGCTCTTACCCCTTGTGCTGGCACGACTAAAAAACAATTCTTCATGCTCTATGTGATTGTCCTGCTTCGGCTGAAGCCCTATTCCTGGCAAGATTCCCTCAGGTCCTTGTCTCTAGTCAGACGGACACTACCCTTGCTTGGCTTGAGAAAGTCACCACCGTGCTATCTCTGGACTCCTTCAGCCTTTTCCTTGTTGTGCTTTGGTATCTTTGGCGACAAATGATTGGGTCCATGAGAAGCTCTTACGACCCACCTGGGTCTTGGTATCCACTGCTCTCTGTCTCCACCATGACTATCGTGTTGCGAATAAGTCTCCATCCACCCTACAATTGACATCTACTTCCTTTGCCCTTTCTGCGCAAGGTTGGCGGCCGCCTTTGTTGGTCAAATCAAAGTGAATGTTGATGGCAGTTTTGACCTTGCCACCCACTTGGATTCCATTGGTATCATTGCCCGGTGTGAGCAAGGGGCGGTTGTTAGTGGTATGGCCCATTCTATTGACCATTGTATGGATGCATCCTTTGCGAAGGCATAGCCGTGATTGTTGGACTACAGTTGGCTTTTGAGAATGGGTGGTCCAACGTCCTCTTTGAATCTGACTTGGCTACAGTGGTGAACAAAACCAACATATTTACGGCTAATTTATCTCTCCTCTCCAGTTCCCTCGCTTCATCCTAAGATATCTTACGATCCCATGGTCATCATTTAAATATCTCTTTTGTACTGCATTCAGCGAACTTAGATGCTCATACCTTAGCTGCCTGGGCACTTCGGTCCTTTTCCCCTTTGTATTTCGACTCAGTTTGTCCCGAGATTATCTCCTCTATTGTACGTGATGACTTGTCATCCCTTTCTTAGTAATGGCACTCTTGGGTACTCTTTTCCCCTTTTAGGTGCCCTACTTGGTCTTTGGCTTGGTGTGGGTTTAGTGGGGTTTTTAATGAGGCACATCTTTTTTTTCAAAAAATTATGGCGTGCATGTCTAAATGGGCTTTATAGTGGACCCGTTGGAATTTAAATTGAGTAAAACGTTCTAAAATTGAGGTTAAGTTGTATAATCATGTTCAAAATCCCCAAACTAAATATTTTAATTCATAAAATTTGATTTAATCTTATTTTACGGCAATTTTGTTGGGGTTTAAGGCGTGCATGTCTAAATGGGTTGTACAGTGGACTTGTTGGAATTTTAACCGAGTAAAAATTTCTAGAAATGAGGTTAAGCTGTATAATCATGTTCAAAAGCCCATAACTAAATATTTTAAGTCATAACATGTGATTTAATCTTATTTTTCGGTCGTCTTATTGGCTTTAAGGCGTGCATGTCTAAATGGGATTTTACAGTGGACCTGTTGGAATTTTAACTGAGTAAAAAGTTCTAAAATTCAGGTTAAACTGTATAATCATGTTCAAAAGCCCATAACTAAATATGTTAATTCATAAAATTTGATTTAATCTTATTTTGCGGTCATTTTGTTGGGGTTTAAGGCGTGCATGTCTAAATGTGCTTTACAGTGGACCCGTTGGAATTTTAACCGAGTAAAAAGTTCTAAAATTGAGGTTAAGCTATATAATCATATTCAAAATACTATAATCATATATTTTAACTCATAAAATTTTATTTAATCTTATTTTGCGTTCATTTTGTTGGGTTTAAGGCGTGCATGTCTAAATGGGCTTTACAATGGACCCGTTGGAATTTTAATCGAGTAAAAATTTTTGAAAATGAGGTTAAGCTATATAATCATGTTCAAAAGCCCATAACTAAATATTTTAATTCATAAATCTTGATTTAATCTTATTTTGCGGCTATTTTGTTGGTGTTTAAGGCGAGCATGTCTAAATGAGCTTTACAGTGGACCCGTTAGAATTTTAACTGAGTAGAAAGTATTGAAATTGAGGGTAATCTATATAATAATATTCAAAAGCCTATAATTAAATATTTTAACTCATAAAATTTGATTTAATTTTATTTTATGGCCGTTTTGTTGGGTTTGAGGCGTGCATGTCTAAATGGGCTTTACAGTGGACCCGTTGGAATTTAATCTTATTTTGTGGCCATTTCGTTGGGGGATTAAGGTTTGCTTGTCTGAATGGGCTTTACAGTGGACCCGCTAGAATTTTAACCGAGTAAAAAGTTCCAAAATTGAGGTTAAGCTATATAATCATAATCAAAAGCTTATAATCAAATATTTTAACTCATAAAATTTTATTTAATCTTATTTTGTCATTGTTTTGTTGGGTTTAAGGTGTGCATGTCTAAATGGGCTTTACAATGGACTCGTTGGTCATAACGGGTACAGTTGCGACTGTCGTCTCCACTATTGAGGGTACAAAGGGCATGGCAACTCTGAGTAAAACCAACTCGCTGGTGCTATCAGATTTTGATGATTGGTTAGCAAAGCAACCACCTTCTATTGTGCCTACCAATCCGAGTAAATCGAAGGCAGTGCCCCGTAGCTCAAAGCGAGGTTCCTCACTTGCAGAGGCTGTCTCGGCTAAGCGATAGCGTCCTTCACCACCTTCTACTACCAAAGGCTCCAAAAACACTAAAGCTGGGATGAGCAACGTTAAAAACTCTTCGATGGAGGTTGATATTCAACCCCGCCGAGAAAAATGAAGCTCATGTGTTGGAACTGCCAGGTTCTCGGTAAGCCTCATGCAGTTCAGTCCTTAGGACGGGTTGTTGCTAGATTACATCATGATCTTACCTTCCTTAGCGAAACTCGTTTAAATAAATTTAGTAGTGATAGGTTAAAATTTGCTATTAATATGTCTGACTATTTCACAGTGGATAACAGTCATGATTGTTCAGGGCTTATGCTCATTTGGAATAATAATATTACAGTCGATTTGCTTTTGTTCTCTGCTCACCATATTGACGTTGTTTATTCGGGTTTCGATTATTTTCTTTTTTCTGGTATATATGGCTATGCTGAAACGAGTTTGAAATTTAAAACTTGGGATCTCATTGATACTTTAAAATCCTCCTCACCACTTGCTTGGTTGATTGGGGGAGATCTTAATGAAATTTTATCGGATGATGAAAAATAAGGAGGTTGTCATCGCGATCGTTCACAAATTGAAAATTTTAGGGATAGCTTATCCCGTAACAACATATTTGATTGTAAGCCTTCCAAGGATTGGTTCACTTGGACCAAAATAGGCCTCATACCTCGCCTGTATATGAGCGGCTCGACCTTTTTGTTGCAAATCCTGCTTGGCTTACTGCCCATACATTGATTGTCGTGCATCTTTAAAATTTCACATGGATTCAGAGCACTGTGTCATCCTCATGGAAATAGTTTTTGTAACCCCCTCGACCCGGCCTAGTTACAAGACCTAATCGAGCAAGCTACATTAGGTTTACCGAAGTAAACCGAGAAAATTTAAACCTAAAGACGTCAATTTTTTTCTTTTATCTTGTCTAGAAGCACCAATGCTTCCCTACATGGTCATATTGTTCACAGGTGAGCACTCATCTCAATCAGGCATCGTAACGATATCCAATTGGCCACAAACACGAATTAGGGACCAAAATGTAAATTAGGGCCTGTAATGTCAAAATTAGATGGTTTTTCACACAATTCTAGATGCAATTAGCCTATGTCAACTTTCAAACATGCATATCAACACTTCAATATATATAATCTAACATTTATACCAAGATTAGGCAAACAAAACAACACTATGCTTCCAAAGGATCACTCTAGAGGCATGCTCCTTATACCACTTTGCCAAACATACCAAAACGCACATTTAAACCAATCTCAGCATAAGCAACATGCCAACACACTTAACATAGCATACTAAACTTGGTCAAACCAGCACGACATTACAATCCACAAGGAAACTCTAGATGCATACCTACACATCCATTCAACCTCAACCATGGCAAGTAATAACATCAAGCTAAACAACATATAACCATCATCAAAAACCAGTATAGAGTCATTCTAAAGAACCACAATGCAACGGATTTACAACTCCCAAAACTCATGGCGAACACATTGCATTATTAACCGAAAACATAAACCGAGTTCATACTCAAAAGTAGTTTATCTCTTGGATCCTTGCAAACCTTGCCTTCGCTGCCCTGAACTTTAATGTTCTGCATCATTAGGAAAAAGAGAGTGTAAGCACACATGCTTAGTGAGGATGCTCATAAACAATGATGCACTAAAACCATTTAAAAACCACATGCTTGCTTTTCCCAAAACATGCTTACAACCTAAGCATTTTTCCATGATTCCATCCGAATCAAAACATAATAATCATCATTTAACATCATATGCAATCCATGCTTAAATCCCAAAGCATTTTGAACAAACCATGCTTAAATCCCAAAGCATTACCAACAAGGTTCAACACATGAACTTTCTCATATATTGGCATTTATAGTGACCCGGATAGACTACCTCTATCCTATACACATATCAGATACACGAATATATCATACCATGCCTAGTTAAACCGCATGAGTTCCCAAACCTTGCCTAGTTAAATGCAAGATTTGACACCCTCGCCTAGTTAAACCGCGAGATCTCACCCTTACCTAGTTAAACCGCAAGTATACCGACCTTGCCTAGTTAATCTGCAAGATCACCATCAATTTGGGTTGCCTAGTTAAACCGTAAATCCCTAAATAAGGTCCCCAACAGTCTGAGTGGCCTTGTTACACTGCCATACCTCAAGGACCCATGGCCACGATCGATTTTGTTCGTATTTTATAGTGCACTTTTAATCCTATGGCATGCCACTATATTCGATTGTTTTCTCACCTTGTCACATAGCCAATATATCATTTACAAAACCATTTATTTACTGTTTTACAATGCATTTTATAAAACACCACATATGCAAATCTCATTGCCAATGCAACAACGCCATTCCCAACCGGAATGAAAACCAATGCTCAATAGCATTTAATATACTTTCAAACAGCTTCATATGTACTCAAAATCATGCATTACCAGTAAGTAAATCATATCATGTTTGTCAGCAAAACATGCAAACATAATGCTCATATCTAAGCCGATATTCAAGAGCAAAATAAGGGAAACTTACTTCCGATCTTAGGTAAGTGTCTCACGCTTACCCTAAGCTTCCAACAACCTTTACAAACCTTTGTAAAGCATTTAAAACCAGTTTCCACTCACCGATACGCCTAGCCTTCCTTGCTAACGTGAATCAAGCTCCCGACAAGCCACCAACCAACGTCAAGCTTCGTCCCCTTGACTATCGCTTGTTTCCAACACATAAAACCAGAGGATAAATGCATTAAAATTCATTCAAACCATTGCCTAACAACAATCTCCCACAACTCCCAAGTTGCCCACTCAAAAACCATCTGAAACATACCGAAATCATCATCAAACATTTCTGAAACTTAACCCAGCCATAAAACAACAATTCAAGCCATCAACCAACATCTAATAATAACATCCAAAAACCCTTTCCTAAAATCCTTTTACCTCCAACAAAGATCAAACTGGGTTATCTCCACAATAACTCAAAAATAGCAACCTAAATAATTAGAGATTCTAGAGTTTTGGGATTCTATTGATAAAAACAACTTATCAACATCAAAAAACACCCAAAACATATATTAAATCAATCTCAAATACTGGAAATCAGATCCACTTCGAAAATCACCATGTTTCATCAATATTTCCAAAATAACTCAATTAAACATGGATAAAACATTAAAATCACATTACAACTTATAAATCAAGTATCAAATGCTTGGGACTATCAATAAAGAACCATTTAATAGAGGAGATCATGGACCTTACCCATGTTATGTGATTTCTCCCTCAATTGGCTTGTTTAAAGCTAAGAAAATATAAGATTTCAATGAGATTTTGCAAAACAAAGTTAAAAAATCAAATTAAAGTCAATAATCTGAGTGAAAAGAGTTCCTTACCTTTGGATTTTGATGAAATTCTGAGTGTTTGGAAGAAAAGAAGTTGAGAGAAAAGGTTTAGGAGAATTACGTAAATTTCTTTTAAAAGCTAATAACTAACTTTAGATATTTTATCCTTATTAACACCCTTTTAAAACACATGTTTAAAATGTTTTAATCGAAGAGAGAAATCACCAGCAAACACTTGGTAGATTTGCTCCTTAAGGATTCTAAGGATTTGACCCTTTTGATTTTAGCCATTTTAAAACAGTTTTCAAAAATCGCATTTTGGTCACTAACCAAAAATGTCATATTTCCAAATTCCTTTTCCTTAAATTGATTCCACCAAAAATCATATATATTAAAAGATGATTTTAACTATTTTTCTATATTTTTATCTTACCGAAAAATATACAGCCTTGAATCCAACTCGAATCTCTAACCCATTCCACCAGACCGTATAATAAACCTCAAAACCGCTAAGCCCAAAACCAGGGTGTTACAACTCTCCCCCACTTAAGAAATTTTGTCCCCAAAATTACCTAGAGGAAACAAATGCAGAAATTGCTCCTTCATATTCGCTTTGCTTTCCCAAGTAGCTTCCTCAACACCTCGGTGTCACCACAAGACCTTTACGAGCTCTATCGTCTTACCACGTAGAACTTTTGATACATGCATGAGCGGGTTTAAATTACTCATATTGGACAAGAAGCTGAATTTGTTTGATGCAAACATTAATGGCCAAAACAATGCACGCATAGGAGGTCAAAAACGATGCATCTTGGACAAGAAACTGAATTTGTTTGTGAAGTTTGGAAAGTCAGCTAACTTGCAACGAATTTTTAGATGGGATCCAGGCATTTATGGGTCAACATGTCTTCTTAAAACTTGTCCAGCTGCAAATTAGGTTTCCAACGAATCTTGAAACTCCTCAATCGGACATCTGGATCTCAAGATACGTCTATTTTAGCGAAGACAACGCATGCAGAAATTCCTATACGGGATTAATACGGGATTTTTGGATAATTACGAATTTTCAAGATTTTATTTGATTATTTGTAATTTAAATCAATATAGGATTCTGTAATATCTATTAGGATCAGATTTATTTGACTAGGATTTTACTTTTAGCATTTATTTATTATTAGAAGTTACTTATCTAATTAGGAGATTAGATTTTAGCATTTATTTATTGTATTTAATTCCTAAGTTTAGTAGGATTAAAACTTCTCCATGGCCTATGTTCTCTTTGGAGATTTTAGTATTCTTTGAATTTGCAAGTGTTCGGTAAACTTGTCTAGAAGCCATCTTCAACATAAGATCATCGAGTTCTTGTGAGGGAGGTCATCTTCACACTCTTGCTTGCCTAGGTAATTGCATCTAGGAGGGTGGGTTAGAGCCGCTTGAGGTTGCTTGCTTAGATAATTGCGTCTAAGAGGGTGCCGAGGACAAAACAACATCAACAATTCGCAAGCCATCTTCATCTTAAACCTTCACACCATATTTCATAATTCCATAAACAAAGCTGGAATTTTCAGATTTGTTTTACGTATCTCCTTATCTTAGTCTTTTTCAATCTTTTGTTTTTATTCTTATTAATCATCATCTTATCTTCCCTCTTATCTTCGTTTCTTGAATTTCTAGCATTAAATCTGAAATTTTCAAGAAACCTCCAACTCGTTTCTCTTAAATTATCAGATTTGCGCCTAACTTCCTTGTTCGAGTCTAAAGCCCTAGGTTTGCTTCCAAGCCATCAAATTGAAGGTTACCACGTGCCAAAGCATGCTCTATCAACTTTTTTGCTAGTATCAAGGATCTCTACGGGTTCCTCATCAAAGGATAGATCCGGCCTTGACTCCACATCCTCCACCGGCATAATGCGATGGATCTGATCGATATCTCCTCAACATCAAAACATGGAACACATTATGAATTTTCTCCAACTCGGGAGGCAACCTCAACCGGTATGCCACAGGACCCTCACGCTCAATAACCTCGTATGGTCCAATGAACCTCGGACTAAGCTTACCCTGAAGCTTACCCATGGTCCAACAACTCCTAAAGCTGAGACTTCAACTCCTTCAATTCTTTCGGTGCCATCCTATAAGGAGCAATGGACACCGGTGTTGTACCCTCGTATGTCTCAATACGAAACTCCACCTCTCTATCCGAAGGTAAACTAGGCAACTCCTCAGCAAAAACCTCAAGAAAGTCGCAAATAGTCCGAATGTCCTGCACTCGAACACCCTTGGCTTTCAAATTCATAACAATAGCCAAATAAGCTTGGAAGCCATCAAACATCATCTTCTCAACTCTAACAGCCGAAACCACATTGGATAGGAACTTAACATTCTCGCCAACCACTACAACTTCATAGTCGTCGGCCAACCTCAAGAAAATCATCTTGGATTCACAATCCACAACTGCTCTGTGCTCACTCAACCAATCCATACTCAAAATGATATCAAAACCATGGAATGGCAATTCCATCATATCTGCGACAAACTCATGATTTTGCACCACCAAAGGACAATGTTGATACAACCTTCTTGTTGTAACTGTCTCCCCAAAAGAACTTGTGACTAACATACCAACATCTAAGATCTCAACAGGAACATTCAGCAAAGATGCATGTTCACTCAAGATATATGAATGCGTAGACCTCGAATCAATCAAAGATGATAGTGACAAGGATTGTAAAGTGAAAGTACATGCGATTATATCCGTGTCATTACGACCCTCACGGTGAGCAAAGACCTGAGCTGGTCCACCACCTTTAGGTCTCACCGCTGTAGCATGAGCCATACCCATCTGACCGTCCTCGCTCCTCTGAAAATTACCCATGCCACAGCCTCGACCCCTAGCAGGTGCAGCAACCTATGATGGTATATCTCTCGTCGCCCGAGGACAATCACACTTCAAGTGATCAAATGAGCCACAAATCCAACAAGCTCCAGCATTACCCCAGCACATTCTCGCGTGACACCTATCGCATCACTCAAACTCCGTGTAACACGAGCTCCTTGAGCACCCTTGACAACTCCACTACCACGCCTGTGATCTGGCTTATGTCTCTTATCCCTGAACCTCCTATTATGCCTCCTAAAATAACTGAGTCAGCCACCCTTTTACCCAAATTCACACCTGCAGCCTGAACTTGTGCACCCAAGGACTGCTCAATATCCTTGGCCTGATTGACCAACACATCGAAATCCATGTAATCTGCAGCCATGAGACATGTCTTAATGTCCTTAACAAGACCATAACGAAACCTATCACATCTCTGCTGGTCATTTAGAACCAACTCTAAGCATACTGACTCAGCCGGACAAACTTCACCTCATATTCAGCAACAGACATAGCTCCCTAAGATAGCGAGTTTATCTCGCCCTTTTTCATATCCAAATACTGGGTACCAAGATACTTCATCTTGAAAGCTCTCTAAAAGAACTCCCAAGTAATGTCCGCCTCAGGAATGCCAACAATTGTGGTCACCCACCAAAGATATGCATCCCCCTGTAGCAGAGATACAGTGCAACCCAACTTGCGCTCCTCGTTACATCCCATCTGATTCATGATGCGAACCATCTTTTCCAGCCAACCTTCGGCTGCCTTAGGGCTCAAACCTTGAAACTCCCACCTCTTAAACTCCTCAGACGCTCCAAGGGTAAACCTTGATTTGCTAACACAGCGGGTACCGGTGTTTGTGCCTGCACTCTAACCATCGTTGCTTGAAAAGCTCTTGTTATCGCCTAAACTAACAGAGTCAAATCACCATACACAAGCACTTGGTGAACCTAGGGTGCTTCACCCGCCCCAACGTCAACTAGAGGAACCACCAGAGGAGGAGGAGGTAAACCATGAGGGAGATTCTCTTCTTTCTCGTTATTCTGCCCAACCCTGATAGTATTAGCCATAGATCGAGTCTCGCGTCGAGCCATGCTAACAAAAGCATCAAAACACATTAGATTTAGGCTAGCGTTAGGCAAATGATCCAAGATAACTTTAAAACACAATTAAAATCCTCGGTAAAAGGCAATGTGCTCCCAAACATACCCCAACAGAACATTAAACAAACACTGAACATGTACACAATCACCGTGCAGTTCAAACAACATCATCAATCAAACAACATCCCAATTTTTTGTAAACTTGTCTCTAATACCAACAAATGTAACCTCTTCGACGCCTAGTCGCAAGAACGAATCGAGCAAGCTACATTAGGTTTACCAAAGTAAATCAGGAAAATTTAAACCTAAACACGTTCAACTTTTTCTTTTATCTTGTCTAGATGCACCAATGCTTCCCTATATGGTCATACTGTTCACAGGTGAGCACTCATCTCAATCGGGCATCGTAACGATATCCAATTGGCCACAAACACGAATTAGGGACCAAAACATAAATTCAACAATATATATGGACTTTTCTAATTTTTAAGTTACCAACCTTTAATTAAATTCATTTCATGCTTATATGTCAAAAATCAGCTTCAAACGATCATCCATGCTCAAATAATTGGCAAAACAAGATTTAGGGACTAAATTGAAAGAAAACATATATGTCTTTCCTGGACATTGACTAAAACAATGGTATTCATGTCGATACGCTGAGTCACGTATCGATATGGTTGTGAACACATCGTTTTGATACGGTGAGACCCGTATTGGTACGCTACTTCGAGTATAAAATACGGTTTAAAAACATTTCACAACATACCGATACGGTCCCTTGGTGTTTTGGTACGCGGCCTCTTCTCCAAAAAGTGTAATTCTAGTAGCCTTGAGGCATATCGAAACACCCTGCATGTACCGAAATGCTTGGGCCTATAATGTCAAAATTAGCAGGTTTTTCACACAATTCTAGATGCAATTAGCCCCTATCAAATTTCAAACATGCATATCAACACTTCAATATACATAATCTAACATTTATACCAAGATTAGGAAAACAAAACAACATCATGCTTCCAAAGGATCACTCTAGAGGCATGCTCCCTATACCACTTTGCCAAACATACCAAAACACACATTTAAACCATTCTCAGCATAAGCAACATGCCAACACACTTAACATAGCATACTAAACTTGGTCAAACCAGCATGACATAACAATCCAGAAGGAAACTCTAGATGCATACCTACACATCCATTCAACCTCAACCATGGGCAAGTAATAACATCAAGCTAAACAACATATAACCATCATCAAAAACCAGCATAGAATCATTCTAATGAATCATAATGCAACGGATTTACAACTCCCAAAACCCATGGCGAACACATTGCCTTATTAACCGAAAACATAAACTGAGTTCATACTCAAAAGAAGTTTATCTCTTGGATCCTTGCAAACCTTGCCTTCGCTACCCTAAACTTTAATGTTCTGCATCATTAGGAAAAAGAGAGCGTAAGCACACATGCTTAGTGAAGATGCTCATAAACAATGATGCACTAGAACCATTTAAAAACCACATGCTTGCTTTTCCCAAAACATTCTTACAACCTAAGCATTTTTCCATGATTCCAACCGAATCAAAACATAATAATCATCATTTAACATCATATGCAATCCATGCTTAAATCCCAAAGCATTTTGATCAAACCATGCTTAAATCCCAAAGCATTACAAGCAAGGTTCAACACATGAACTTTCTCATATATTGGCATTTATAGTGACCCAGATGGACTACTTCTATCCTATACACATATCGGATACACAGATATCTCATACCATGCCTAGTTAAACCGCATGATATCCCAAACCTTGCCTAGTTAAACCGCAAGATTTGACACCCTCGCCTAGTTAAACCGTGATATCTCACCCTTGTCTAGTTAAACCGCATGTATACCGACCTTGCCTAGTTAATCCGTAAGATCACCATCAATTTGGGATGCCTAGTTAAACCGCAAATCCCCAAATGAGGTCCCCAACAGTCCGAGTAGCCTTGTTACACCGCCATACCTCAAGGACCCAAGGCCACGATCGATTTTGTTCATATTTTATAGTGCACTTTTAATCTTATGGCATGCCAACTATATCCAATTATTTTCTCACCTTGTCACTTATCCAATATATCATTTACAAAACCATTTACTTACTATTTTACAATGCATTTCATAAAACACCACATATGCAAATCTCATTGCCAATGCAGCAATAACACCATTCCCAACCGGAATGAAAACCAATGCTCAATAGCATTTAATATACTTTCAAACCCCCTTCATATGTACTCAAAATCATGCATTACCAGTAAGTAAATCATACCATGTTTGTCATCAAGACATGCAAACATCATGCTCATATCTAAGCCGATATTCAAGAGCAAAATAAGGGAAACTTACTTCTGAGCTTAGGTAACTGTCTCACGCTTACCCTAAAATCCCAACAACCTTTACAAACCTTTGTAAAGCATTTAAAACCAGTTTCCACTCACCGATACGCCTAGCTTTCCTTGCCAACGCGAATCAAGCTCCCGGCAAGCCACCAACCAACGTCAAGCTTCGTCACCTTGACTATCCCTTGTTTTCAACACATAAAACCAGAGGATAAATGCATTAAAATGCATTCAAACCATTGCCTGGCAGCAATCTCCCGCAACTCCCAAGTTGTGCCCACTCAAAAACCATTCGAAATATACCGAAATCATCATCAAACATTTCCGAAACTTAACCCAGCCATAAAAAAACAATTCAAGCCATCAACCAACATCTAATAACATCCCAAAAACCCTTTCATAACATCCTTTTACCTCCATCAAAGATCAAACTCGATTATCTCCACAATAACTCAAAACTAGCAACCTAAATAATTAGAGATTCAAGAGTTTGGGGATTCTATTGATAAAAACAACTTATCAACATCAAAATACACCCAAAACATATATTAAATCAATCTCAAACACTGGAAATTAGATCCACTTCGAAAATCACCATGTTTCATCAATATTTCCAAAATAACTCAATTAACATGGATAAAACATTAAAATCACATTACAACTTATAAATCAAGGATCAAATGCTTGGGAATATCAATAAAGAACCATTTAACAGAGGAGATCACGGACATTACCCCTATTATGTGATTTGTCCCTTGATTGGCTTGTTTAAAGCTAAGAAAATATAAGATTTCAATGAGATTTTGCAAAACAAAGTTAAAGAATTAAATTTCTTTTAAAAGCTAATAACTAACTTTAAATATTTAATCCTTATTAACACCCTTTTAAAACGCATGTTTAAAATGTTTTAATTGAAGAGAGAAATCACCAACAAGTACTTGGTAGATTAGCTCCTTAAGGATTCTAAGGAGTTGACCCTTTTGATTTTAGTCACTTTAAAATAGTTTTGAAAAATCGCATTTTGGTCACTAACCGAAAATGTCATATTTCTAAATTCCTTTTCCTAAAATTGATTCCACCAAAAATCAATATATATTAAAATATTATTTTGAACTATTTTCCATATTTTTATCTTACCAAAAAATATACGATCCCGAATCTAACTCGAATCTCTAACCCGGTCCACTAGGCCGTATAATAAACCTCAAAACCGCTAAGCCCAAAACCGGTGTGTTACAATTTTGGCCCATAATGAAACCTATGTTGCTCGGGAAGATCAATTTCGATTTGAGAATACTTGGCACATGATGCCGATTGTGTGTCTATGGTCCAAGCTGCATGGTCAGCCACTCATGGTTCAGCTATTGATAAAATTCATAACGTAGCAACTCCACTAAGCGCATCACTGGGCTGAACAAACAAATTAATTTCTGCCTTTGTCCTCAGCATGCTACTACCAACATAGAGGTTTTCTTGTGACTAAATCTGAGCTTCACCACCTTATTGATGTTCAGGAGGCGTATTGGGCTCAATGATCTCGTATCGCTTGGCTCTCTTAGGGCGATAAGAATACCCCCTTCTTTCACGCCCGCACGAATGGAATGCGTGAGAAAAATAAAATTAAAGGTTTTTTCGACCAAGCTAATGTGTGGCGGGAAGGTACAAAAGATATTATACGCATTGTCACTGACTATTTTAGGGACTATTCACCTCTTCTGACCCGACTATTTCCCCTATGATTCTTGATAACATTGTTCCTTCTGTTACACCTATGATGAACGAGGCCTTGACAAGACCTTTTACTGCGGAAGAAATCATTTATGCCTTTCGGGATATTAATCCAAGGAATGCTCCTAGCATTGACGGCCTTCCCAGCAGTTTTTACCGTCAACATTGGGACACGGTAGGCCAATATGTTATTAAGTTATGTTTGGATCTGCTATCCGGAGATGCGGACATGGCTTTGATTAACCGTATTGTAGCCTCCGTAACCTGGCCTAGTCGAAACCGAACTAAAAGGATCACATTAGGTTTGCTGAAGCAAACTCGTGCTAATAACCTAAACTGGGTCCATTTTTTCCTTATTATCTTATCTAAATGCATCGATTTAACTCCTATGGTGAACATGCTTCAGCGAAAATGTTACATCAAAATCAAATTTCAAAACAAGACTCGGATGCTCAAACGCGCACATTGGGGACCAAAACATAATTTCCACAAATTACTAGGACTTAATTAGATTTAAGATTATTGATCCTTCATTAATCCAATTTTATGTTCACATGTTAAATTTCAGCTCAAAACAATCATCCAAGCTCAAGTAATTACATATATTACATTCAGGGACCAAATTACACAATTTCCAAACTTATCAGGCTGAATGCTTAAAAACAATAGGGCATACCGCTATGGGCAAGCCTATACCAATATGGCCTAACGACCATAACGGCTACACGTACTAATACACGAACTACCGCATCGATACGGTGTGTTGACGCACCCATACCAATATGGTCTTGACCCCGTACCGATGCCCCATGTGATTTCTCAAAACTCATAATTCTAGTGACCATTTCGCATACCGATACGATACCCTGCGATCGATATGACTCTTTAAAAATAAAGGGATGGTTTTGGTACTCAAACCCGTATACTGACACCAGAACAAAATTCCTTAAGGCGTACCGATACGGTGGCTAGGCGTAACAATACCCTTTGTTATAATTCGATGATTTGAGCCTTCCAGACCTCGCGTACCGATCCTTGGGGTACACGTACCGGTACGAAGAGGCCTATAATGACCTCTAGGTCCAACATATGACTATTTGGCTCACTCTAATCAACTTCAAATATCTCTTAAACAACATATAACATTAGAAGCATGCTTGACAACAACATACGAGCATTTTAAGCAATCCTAACAAGTCTAACCCAATCATCCACAAAGTCTATAGGAATGCTCCCTAGTCAACATCCAAAACATAAATCCATCCACATCTCAAGCACATTAAAACTTGTACAAACAGAGAGTCTAGCAAACAACCCTCCCAAACAACAAATGGCCATATTGTCTTTATTACTATAAGTCTTATCGAAGTCATACTTTCGTAAACACAAGTCCTTGGATTTCCCTTCGCTTGCTCACTACCTCCAACCTTTAATTCTCTGCATTGACGGTAAAAGAGAGCGTAAGCACACTAGGCTTAGTAGCTTTAATTCAAAATTAAACCTCAGTCTTCCATAGATTCATGAAATTGTTTATGGCTTTATCAAATCAAGGGCTATCCAACAATGTATAGAAATCAAATAAAGCTTAAGCAATCAAGGAATATGCTTGCTTGAGCTAAAGGTTGAAGATAACAATAGTGGTGCTTGCTTGGTTTAGAGAGAGAAGATGGTGAGATTGAAGAAGGAGGGTTTGGGTGGATATTAGTCTATATGAAGGTAACTTTTCAAAATGAAAAACAATCCCCCTTATCAGGGGAGTAGCCGGTTGAGCTTTCCTCATTGGGAGGGTAAGCTCAAATTACTTTTTTCCTTATTTTAATCTTAATTATTAGCCACCCACATCAATCTCACCTCTTCTTTAATCATCCTTCTAATTCATGTGAATTCGGCATAAGCAAGTAGGAGAATCATTCTTCAAAATAAGTAAATAACAAGGGTAGTCCCTCAACTATCCAAAGTTTATACTTTTACCCCCAAACTCTTAATTTTCACAATTAGCCACTAAATTATTTTTAAAGAGTTCAATTAGGTCCAAGGTCTATAAATTGACTCAATTGGAGTTATGGGCTTTTGAACATGATTATACAACTTAACCTCAATTTTAGAACTTTTTACTCGGTTAAAAGTCCTACGGGCCCTCTGTAAAGCCCATTTAGACATGCATGCCTTAAACCCCAATAAAAAGGACAAAAAATAAGATTAAATCACATTTTATAACTTAAAATATTTAGTTATGGTCTTTCGAACATGATTATACAGCTTAACCTCAATTTTAGAACTTTTTACTCGGATAAAATTCCAACGAGTGCACTATAAAGCCCATTTAGACATGCACGCCTTAACCCAACAAAATGGCCACAAAATAAGATTAAATAAAATTTTATGAGCTAAAATATTTAGTTATGGGATTTTGAACATGATTATATAGCTTAACCTCACTTTTATAAATTTTTACTCGGTTAAAATTTCGACGGGTCCACTGTAAAGCCCATTTAGACATGCACGCATTAAACCCAACAAAACAGCCACAAAATAAGATTAAATCAAATATTACATGTTAAAATATTTGATTATGGGTTTTTGAATATGATTATATAGCTTAACCTCAATTTCAAAACTTTTTACTTGATTAAAATTCCAACGAGTTAAAGCCCATTTAGACATGCACACCTTAAACCCCAACAAAACGGCCGAAAAATAAGATTAAATCATATTTTACGACTTAAAATATTTAGTTATGAGCTTTTGAACATGATTATACAGCTTAACCTTAATTTTAGAACTTTTTACTCGGTTAAAATTCCAACGGGTCCTCTATAAAGCCCATTTAGACATGCACGCCTTAAACCCCAATAAAAAAGGCAAAAATTAAGATTAAACCACATTTTATGACTTAAAATGTTTAGTTACGGGCTTTCAAACATGACTATATAGCTTAACCTCAATTTTAGAAATTTCTACTCGGATAAAATTCCAACGGGTCCACTATAAAGTCCATTTAGACATGCACGCCTTAAACCCCACCAAACCGAAAGAAAAATAAGATTAAATCACATTTTTACGACTTAAAATATTTATTTATGGGTTTTTGCATATGATTATATAGCTTAACCACAATTTTAGAAATTTTAACTTAGTTAAAATTCCAACGGGTCAACCGTAAAGCTCTTTTAGACATGGACGCCATAAAACCAACAAAACGGATGCAAAATAAGATTAAATCAAATTTTATGAGTTAAAATATATTATTATAGGCTTTTGAATATGATTATACAGCTTAAACTCAATTTTAGAATTTTTTTCTCAGTTAAAATTCTAACGGGTCCACTATAAAGCCCATTAGATATGCACGCCTTAAACCCCAACAAAACGGGCAAAAAAATAAGATTAAATCACATTTTATGACTTAAATATTTAGTTATGGGCTTTTGAACATGATTATATAGCTTAACATCATTTTCAAAAAAATTTACTAGGTTAAAATTCCAACGGGTCCACTGTAAAGCCCATTTAGACATGCACGCCTTAAATCCAACAAAACGACCACAAAATTAGATTAAATCAAATTTTATGAGTTAAAATATTTAGTTATGGGCTTTTGAACATGATTATGTAGCTTAACCCCATTTTCAAAAAAAATTACTCGGTTAAAATTTCAATGGGTCAACTGTAAAGCCCATTTAGACATGCACACCTTAAAACCAACAAAACGGGCGCAAAATAAGATTAAATCAAATTCTACTAGTTAAAATATTTGATTATGAGCTTTTTAATATGATTATACAACTTAACCACAATTTTATAACTTTTTTCTCGGTTAAAATTCTAACGGGTCCACTATAAAGCCCAGTTAGACATGCACGCCTTAAACCCCCAAAAACGGCCAAAAATAAGATTAAATCATATTTTACGGCTTAAAATATTTAGTTATGGGCTTTTGAACATGATTATACAGCTTAACCTCAATTTTAGAACTTTTTACTCGGTTAAAATTCCAGCGGGTCCTCTATAAATCCCATTTAGACATGCACGCCTTAAACCCCAATAAAAGGCCAAAAAATAAGATTAAATCATATTTTATGACTTAAAATATTTAGTTATGGGCTTTCAAACATGATTATAGAGCTTAACCTCTTCCAACGGGTCAACTAATAAGACCATTTTGACATGCACACCTTAAACCCCGACAAAATAGAAGAAAATAAGATTGAATCACATTTTATAACTTAAAATATTTATTTATGGGCTTTTGCATATGGTTATATAGCCTAAACTCAATTTTAGAAAATTTTACTTAGTTAAAATTCCAACGGGTCAACTATACAGCACATTTAGACATGCAGGCCTTAAAACCAACAAAACAGACGTAAAATAAGATTAAATCAAATTTTATGAGTTAAAATATTTGATTATGGGCTTTTGAATATGATTATACAACTTAAACTCAATTTTAAAATTGTTTCTCAATTAAAATTCTAACGGGTCCACTATAAAGCCCATTTAAACATGTACGCCTTAAACCCCAACAAAACGGGATTAAATCACACTTTATGACTTAACATATTTAGTTATGGGCTTTTTAACATTATTATATAGCTTAACCTTATTTTTAGAAATTTTTACTAGGTTAAAATTCCAACGAGTCCACTGTAAAGTCCACTTAAACATGCACACCTTAAATCCAACAAAACGACCACAAAATAAGATTAAATCAAATTTTATGAGTTAAAATATTTAGTTATGGGATTTTGAACATGATTATGTAGCTTAACCTCTTTTTAGAAATTTTTACTCGGTTAAAATTCTAACGGGTCAACTATAAAGCCCATTTAGACATGCATGCCTTAAAACCAACAAAACGGACACAAAATAAGATTAAATCAAATTTTATGAGTTAAAATATTTGATTATGGGATTTTGAATATGATTATACAGCTTAACCTCAATTTTAGAACTTTTTTCTCGGTTAAAATTCCAACGGGTCCACTGTAAAGCCCATTTAGACATGCACGCCTTAAACCCCAAAAAACGGCCAAAAATAAGATTAAATCACATTTTATGACTTAAAATATTTAGTTATGGGACTTTGAACATGATTATATAGCTTAACCTCATTTTTAGAAATTTTTACTCGGTTAAAATTCCAACAGGTCCACTATAAATTCCATTTAGACATGCACGCCTTAAACCCAACAAAACGGCCACAAAATAAGATTAAATAAAATTTTACGAGTTAAAATATTTTATTATGGGCTTTTGATTATGATTATATAGCTTTACCTCAATTTTAGAACTTTTTACTCGGTTAAAATTCCAACAGGTCCAGTGTAAAGCCAATTTAGACATGCACTCCTTAAATCCCAACAAAACGACCAAAAAATAAGATTAAATCACATTTTATGATTTAAAATATTTAGTCAGGGGCTTCAGAGCATGATTATATAGCTTAACATCAGTTTTAGAAATTTTTACTTGGTTAAAATTCCAACGGGTCCACTATAAAGCCCAATTAGACATACACGGCTTAAACCCCAATAAAATGGCAGCAAAATAAGATTAAATCAAAATTTATGACTTAAAATATTTAGTTATGGGCTTTTGAACATGATTATACAGCTTAACCTCAATTTTAGAACTTTTTACTAGGTTAAAATTTCAACAGATCCTTTGTAAAGCCTATTTTGACATGCACGCCTTAAACCCTAATGAAACGGCCAAAAAATAAGATTAAATCACATTTTCCCGACTTAAAATATTTAGCTATAGGCTTTTGAACATGATTATATAGTTTAACCTTATTTTCATAACTTTTTACTTGGATAAAATTCCAACGGGTCCACTATAAAACCCATTAAGACATGCACGCCTTAAACCCCTATAAAACGGATGAAAAATAAGATTAAATTAAATTTTATGGCTTAAAATATTTATTTATGGGCTTTTGAACATATTATATAGCCTGAACTCATTTTTAGAAATTTTTACTCGGTTAAAATTTCAAATGGTCCACTATAAAGCCCATTTAGACATGCACGCCTTAAACCCAGCAAAACGGAAGAAAAATAAGATTAAATCACATTTTATGACCTAAAATATTTATTTATAGGCTTTTGAACATGATTATATATCTTAACCTCATTTTCATAATTTTTTACTCGGTTAAAATTCCAATGGGTCCACTGTATAGCCCATTTAGACATGCACGCCTTAAACCCAACAAAACGGAAGAAAAATAAGACTAAATCACATTTTATGAGTTAAAATATTTGATTATGGGCTTTTGAATATGATTATACAGCTTAACCTCAATTTTAGAAAATTTTACTCGGTTAAAATTCTAACGAGTCCACGTAAAGCCCATTTAGAATGCACGCCTTAAACCCAACAAAACAGCCACAAAATAAGATTAAATCAAAATTTAAGAGTTAAAATATTTGATTATGGGATTTTGAATATGATTATATATCTTAACCTCAATTTCAAAACTTTTTACTCGGTTAAAATTCCAACGGGTCCACTATAAAGCCCATTTAGACATACACGCCTTAAACCCCAACAAAATGGCCAAAAAATAAGATTAAATCACATTTTATGACTTAAAAAATTTAGTTATGGTGTTTTCAACATGATTATATTGCTTAACCTCATTTTCAAAATTTTTTACTCGGTTAAAATTCCAACGGGTCCACTGTAAAGCCCATTTAGACATGCATGCCTTAAACCCAACAAAACGGCCACAAAATAAGATTAAATCAAATTTTATGAATTAAAATATTTAATTATGGGTTTTTGAACATGATTATATAGCTTAACCTCAATTTCAAAACATTTTACTTGGTTAAAATTCCAACGGGTCCACTCTAAAGCCCATTTAGACATACACGCCTTAAACCCCCAACAAAATGGCCGTAAAATAAGATTAAATCAAATTTTTTGAATTAAAATATTTAGTTATGGGTTTTTGAACATGATTATACACCTTAACCTTAATTTTAGAACTTTTTACTCGGTTAAAATTCCAACGGGTCCACTATAAAGCCCATTTAGACATGCATGTCTAAAACCCCAACAAACCAGACGAAAAATAAGATTAAATCACATTTTATGACATAAAATATTTAGTTATGGGCTTTTAAACATGATTATATGTGTTAGTTGGGGCATATCGATACGGGCGTGTATATTTGGACCAAATGCTTAAAGGGGGCACCAGTACGAAATAGGGTGTTTTGGTACGAAAATTGGTCACTGGAATTTTGATATTTAATAGGGTACCAATACAACTTGGCCTCGTACCAATCCCCTCTTTCAACCTTAGTTTGGTACCGGTATAGCTTGGTTCTAACTAATACTAAAATTCATCTCTAGCATTTAGGGATTGCATTGTATACCCGTACGGTCGAGTCCATACCGATACCCACTTTAAACCTTAACAGAAATAGCAGCTAGGAATTCCGGTATGGCCTATCGAGTACCGATACTGAGGTAGGTAATTCTGTTTTTGATCTAATTTGTGTTTGCACACTTTATAAAACGGTCCTTAAAATTTATCGGGTTAATTGGATATGTTATTGACCTCAAACCTTAGTGAAATTTGGCATACTTGTTTAATATGACTTTAATTTAATATAGATATCATTAATTACTAATAAAGATGACAATTTATTAAGTGTTTAGTTTAGTCCCTAAATAATGAATTCGATGCATTTTGCCCCCTTGTTGACAAATTGATTAATTAATTTAATATCTTATGCATATAATTGCTTAGACATGATGACATTGGTATACATCAACTGGATTATTGTTTACGTCGTACCAGTTTTCATTGTACCATCCTCGATATCGGTCATCAGTGACCTATCTGACCCAGTTCTCTACCAGACTGGTAAGAGGGTGTTACAAAGGCAATATTGTTGGGGCCCAGGACGTCATAAGTCCTTTTTCGGCTTTGTATAGAATGCTTCATGCCTCGAGGGGTTCAAAGAGTGTTTCTTCAGATCGGCTACCAAAAGTTGGTCAAGGATCTAGATCGAGCGTTCGTAGGGGCTCTTTGATTTCTACTCTTGTTGGGAGTATTGATGGTTCAGCCAGAGCATCGCGTCCACCAGCTTGTGACTATTGTGGTTGACATCATCTTGGGGTGTGCTTCTTGTTTTAGAGGATTTGCTATAGGTGTCGGGCACCAAGTCAAGGCAAAGAACTGCCCAGTTATAGATGAAGCTACCACAGTTCAGCCTCAAAGGTTGACTCTTTCTCGGGTTTCCAAGCTCATGTTCAGTCGAATAGGGATAAAGTGAGTAGACTTTGTGAATCTATCAATAATCACCCATACAACATCATTCTTTCTTAGAGTGGAAGGAAGACCAGTAATGAAGTCTATGGTAATTCGATCCCATTTCTACTAAGGGAATTTGATTGGTTGGAGCAATCCAGTGGGGACTTGATGCTGGGCTTTGACCCTATGATAAGTTAAGCACTTTGAAACAAAATTTGTGATAGCTGATTTCATGCCTGGCCACCAGTATAATGGCTTTAGGTCCTTATACATCTTAACCGATCCAGGGTGAATCGAGAAAGAGCTTTGGTGAGCTTCTTGTAACATATCGTACCTTAGTTCGCTGTTAGGAACACATACTCTATCCTTGAAATAAAGGAGTCCATTCAACTTGAAGGAGAAGTCAGAATTAGACTCAGAGTGATAGAGTAGCGCAATCTTGGATTTGGAAGCCTTCAATCAAGTTGTTGCAGAACTAGTAGCTCTAGACTCAATCAATTAAAGTATGGGCAGATCTGAAAATTCAAGAGAAAAGAGAAGGGCTTTTCTTGAAAATTTCAGATTTGAGGGTGGAAAATTAAAGAAAGAAAGACAAGATGAAGGATTAGATGATAAGAAATAAGAATATAAATAAAAAGATGAAAAAAGTAAGAAAAAGATAGGTAAAACAAATCTGAAAATTCCAGCTTTGTTTATGGAATTATGGAAGATGGTGTGAAGGTTGAAGATGAAGATGGCTTGCGAATTGTTGATGTTGTTTTGTCCTCAGCACCCTCTTAGACTCAATTATCTAAGCAAGCAACCTCAAGCAGTTCTAACCCACCCTCCTAGATGCGATTATCTAGGCAAGCAAGAGTGTGAAGATGATCTGCCTCACAAGAACTCGTCGAACTTATGTTGAAGAAGACTTCGAAAGCACAAGTAATCAGCACTTGCAAAAAAAACTCGCTAAATATTTCATAAATCAAAGAAATTTGTAAAACAAAGAAGAGAGCATCATCCTTTTATAGATGAAGGATGGCTTTAACCTAAAGCTAAGAATGAATAAAATAAACAAACAAATCTAGTCCGTTAAATTGGACTTAATCTAACGGCTTAAGAGAAGGGTGGCTGGTTTCTAAAGTATATAAAACCCTAAAAACATCAATTTAAATGATACTAAATACATTGGGCTAAGTTGAATTCGTCCAAAGCCTTATATGTTAGTTTTTGGGCTGAATTTTACATAATCCCGTATCCAGTTTTCTGCATGCGCAGTCTTCAGTAAATTGGACGTATCTTGAGTTTCTGATGTCTAATTGACGTGTTTCAAGATGCGTTTGGAAGGTAACTGAATGACAGACAATTGTTTAGAAGACAACTCGACCCAAAAATGCCTGGATCCCATCCGAAAACTAGTCGCAAGTTGGCTGACTTTCCAAACTTCACAAACAGATTCAGTTTCTTGTCCACGATGCATCGTTTTGACCTTCTATGCATGCATTGTTTTGCCCTTTATTGTTTGCATCGAACAAATTCAGCTTCTTGTCCAATATGAGTAATTTAACCCCGCTCTTGCATGTATCACAGAGTCTAGCTTGGACATGATCTTCTGAAGATCTAGATCAATTTGTTGGAGTTCTTTGATTCTCAAGATTAGACTAGATTGAACTTGAAGTTCAGACAAGAATTTTCGTCCTTTGGATAAACGAAAATGAGCATTGATAGCCAAGGAAGCTATAAATGAATGGAAAAGATCATTACGGGAGATTTTTGAATAGTTACTTGTAAGTCAAGAAAGGTCTAATTCGAAATGAATACTTGCAAGTCAAGAAAGAAACATTTCGAATGAATTATTCTAGGATTTAGATTTAAGGGTTTACCCAAGTATGGTCTGCGACTAAGTGCATCAGCAACCACGTTTGCTTTCCCCGGATGGTAGTCAATAACCAAATCGTAATCTTTAAGTAACTCTAGCCATCTCCTTTGCCTCAAGTTCAAGTCTTTCTGAGTTAGGAGGTATTTAAGGCTCTTGTGGTCCGTGAACAAGTTACATTTCTCCCCATACAAGTAATCTCTCCAAACTTTGAGTGCAAACACGATAGCTGCCAATTCTAAATCGTGTGTAGGGTAGTTTGACTCGTGTGGTTTTAGTTGGCTTGAAGTGTAAGCTACCACGTTTCCATCTTGCATTAGGACACATCCTAGTCCCAAATGAGATGCATCACTGTAAACAGTGTACTCCTTGCCTGATACTGGTTGGATGAGAACCGGAGCATGAGTCAGGGCTTGTTTAAGCTGATCGAAGCTTCGTTGTTGGTTCTCTGAGCAAACAAAGGGTGTATCTTTGCGAGTTAGTTTAGTCAAACTTGTGGCAATGGATGAGAATCCCTTGACAAAACGTCGATAATAACTGGCTAAACTGAGAAAACTTCTGACCTCACCAACATTCCTCGGAGGTCTCCAATCCAGGATGGATTGAATTTTCCTTGGATCTACTTTAATCCATTCTGCCGAGATGACATGGCCAAGGAACGACACTTATGATAGCCAAAATTCGCATTTAGAGAACTTTGCAAACAATTGACGTTCTCAGAGAGTTTGCAATACGATTCGAAGGTGTTCGAAATGTTCTTCCTTATTCTGAGAATACACTAGAATGTCATCAATGAAGACAGGTACGAACTTGTCAAGATAGGGCTTGAATACACGGTTCATGAGATGATAGAGTAGCACAATCTTGGATTTGGAAGCCTTCAATCAAGTTATTGCAAAGAACTATGAGCTCTAGACTCAATCAAGAAAGCTTTGGGCATATCTGAAAAGAGAAGGTTTTTCTTGAAAATTTCAGATTTAATGCTGGAAATTCAAGAAACGAAGATAAGAGGGAAGATAAGATGATGATTAATAAGAATAAAAACAAAAGATTGAAAAAGACTAAGATAAGGAGATAGGTAAAACAAATCTGAAAATTCCAGCTTTGTTTATGGAATTATGGAAGATGGTGTGAAGGTTGAAGATGAAGATGGCTTGCGAATCGTTGTTGTTGTTTTGTCCTCGGCACCCTCTTAGATTCAATTATCTAAGCAAGCAACCTCAAGCGGTTCTAACCCACCCTCCTAGATGCAATTACCTAGGCAAGCAAGATTTCGAAGATGATCTCCCTCACAAGAACTCGATGATCTTACGTTGAAGAAGACTTCTTATACGAAAAATAACAAGGCAAATCTATCTACCTTGAAAATAAAATGGCCCATGGCCAAAGGATTTTGCAACTCATAAATTCATGATGTTGTTCTTATTAGTGAAGCAAATATGCCTTTAAATAGGCTACAAATGAAGAGTTCAACTTAAATTAGGAAAAGTAAAGATAATAATAAAATAAATAAACATATTTTATCTAACCTAAAAAACTAATAAATAAATAACAAATCTAATCCTAAATCATCTAAATATCTTCATAAAGAATCCTAGATTAAATTTAAGTACAAATAATCAATAAAATTATTAAAAATTCGCAATAAATAATATTTCCCGTAATAAATCCGTATAGAGATTTCTGCTCGCATAGTCTTCACTAAAACGGACATAACTTGAGCTCCTGACGTTGAATTGATGCGTTTCAAGATGCGTTGGAAATCTAGGAGACATACGAATATGTTTGAAGAAGATATGTAGACTCAGAAGTGCCCGGATCCCATCCAAAAATTCGATGAAAGTTGCTAAAATTCCAGACTTATAAAACAGCTTCAACTCTTTGGCTACAATGCATCATTTTAGCCCCCCATACATGTATCATTCTCCCCCTGTTGAAAACGATTCGTCCCGAATCTTAAGATTTGTTGATCACAACCTTCAAGTCTCTTGAGATGTCTCTAGGAATGAAATATTAAAACTAGGATCTATATAGAGAAATATATTTTTTTTCTTTTTTCTCAACTACTAAAAAACAGTAAAAGATAATTGTTTTAAACACCTAAACCAAGGCTCTGATACCAATTGATACGGAAGCCAGGATCCAAGAATTACCTCAAAATCTAGGAACCCTCTAGATCACAATTAATCTAGCAAATTCACTAATATGATCCGAGAAAACCCCAAACTCCAAGTTCAGCAAACCGATAATAAAGCATGATCTTGATGTAGAAAACGAGATAGGATGAATTTGATGGTGGCGGTGTTGGATAGATTTCTGCTCGCATAGTCTTCACTAAAACGGTCATAACCTGAGCTCCCGACGTCGAATCGATGCGTTGGGAAGCTAAGATATGATCTGAAATGTTTAAAAAGAACATTTGTAGATTTGTTTTTGCCTCGGATCCCATTCGAAAATTTTCGATGGAAGTCATCAAAAAATTCCGGACTTATAAAACAGCTTCAACTCTTTGGCTACAATGCATCATTTTAGCCCCCATACATTTATCATGAGATCCATGAATGCAGTCGGAGCACTCGTGATACGAGCATGAGAGGGGTCAAAATAATCATCTTGGAAAAGATGTTGAACCGTTTTGCAAGTCAGAAACATCAATGTTTTTCTTATTAGTGAAGCATTTTTGGATGGGATCCAGGCATTTATGGGTCATCATGTCTTAAAAAAACTTGTCCGGTAAAATTAAACATTAAATCTTGAAATATTCAATCGGACATCTGGATATCAAGATACAATCTATTTTAAGCGAAGACAGCGCATGCAGAAATTCCTATACGGGATTAATACGGGATTTTTGGATAATTACGAATTTTCAAGATTTTATTTGATTATTTGTAATTTAAATCAACATAAGATTCTGCAATATCTATTAGGGTCAGATTTATTTAATTAAGATTTTTTTTTAGCATTTATTTATTATTGAAGTTACTTATCTAATTAGGAGATTAGATTTTAACATTTATTTATTGTATTTAATTCCTAAGTTTAGTAGGATTAAAACTTCTCCATGGCCTATATAAAGGAGGCTTCACCCACATTGTATTTGATTTCATTGATTAATAAAAAGTTATCTTTGGAGATTTTCTTTGATTTATGAAATATTTAGTGAGTTTGTTTTTGCAATTTTTGATTACTTGTGCCTTCAAGTCCTATTCAACATAAGTACATTCGACGAGTTCTTCGTCCAAAGATCATCTTCATCTTCACACTCTTGCTTGCCTAGATAATCGCGTCTAGGAGAATGGGTGGGTTAGAGTCGATCTTGAGGTTGCTTGCTTAGATAATTGAGTCTAAGAGGGTCCGAGGACAAAACAACAACTATCAATTCATCACGCCATCTTCACATATTCAAGCTTCCTCCATTGACTCCACCACCATAAGCAAATCTGAATTTTTAGATTTGTTCTTTATTTTGGTTTGTTTTGTTATTCTCTTTATTCGAATTTGATCTACTCTATCAACTCGTTCCCATGAATGGCATTACAAGGATTTCAAAATGGCCATCGGTTAAACGAAAGGCTATCTTGGGTAATTTGTCCTTCTTTTACCCTTCGATTTGGTAGTATAAAACAGATCGATATTTGTTGTGCTCTATGAGGCATCTTTGAGTTGATCAAAAATATCTTCAATCCTTGGGAGAGGATATCGATTCTTGATAGTAAGCTTGTTCAATTGTATGTAGTCAATACAGGTCTCATAGTCCCGTCCTTCTTCTTCACGAACAAGACTAGATTTGATGAGTGAGAGAGTGAGCTAGGCCTAATGAAACCCTTGTCTTGTAGCTCTTGGAGTTGCTTCTTGAGTTCTTTCAACTCAACATGTGCCATTCGATAAGGTGTGATGGACTCCGGAGTTGTTCCAGGTTGGACATCGATCCCGAACTCTACTTTTCTGGTTAGAGGGAGACTAGGTGATAGAGTATGCTTTGGCACGTGGTAACCTTCAATTTGATGGCTTGGAAGCAAACCTAGGGCTTTACACTCGAACAAGGAAGTTAGGCACAAATCTGAAAATTTAAGAGAAACTAGTTGGGGGTTTCTTGAAAATTTCTGATTTAATGCTGGAAATTCAAGAAACGAAGATAAGAGGGAAGATAAGATGATGATTAATAAGAATAAAAAAAGATTGAAAAAGACTAAGATAAGGAGATACGTAAAACAAATCTGAAAATTCCAGCTTTGTTTATGGAATTATGGAAGATGGTGTGAAGGTTGAAGATGAAGATGGCTTGCGAATTGTTGATTTTGTTTTGTCCTCAGCAACCTCTTAGACTCAATTATCTAAGCAAGCAACCTCAAGCGGCTCTAACCCACCCTCCTAGATGCAATTACCTAGGCAAGCAAGAGTGTGAAGATGATCTCCCTCACAAGAACTCGATGATCTTATGTTGAAGATGGCTTCTAGACAAGTTTACCGAACACTTGCAAACTCAGAGAATACTAAAATCTCCAAAGAGAACTTTTTTATTAATCAATGAAATCTGAATTACAATGTGGGTGAAGCCTCCTTTATATAGGCCATGGAGAAGTTCTAATCCTACTAAACTTAGGAATTAAATACAATAAATAAATGCTAAAATCTAACCTCCTAATTAGATAAGTAACTTCTAATAATAAATAAATGCTAAAAATAAAATCTTAATTAAATAAATCTGATCCTAATAGATATTGCAGAATCCTATATTGATTTAAATTATAAATAATCAAATAAAATCTTGAAAATTCGTAATTATCCAAAAATCCAGTATTAATCCCGTATAGGAATTTCTGCATGCGCTGTCTTCGCTAAAATAGACGTATCCTGAGATCCAGATGTCCGATTGAGGCGTTTCAAGATGCGTTGGAAAGATAACTTGCAGCTGGACAAGTTTTAAGAAGACATGTTGACCCATAAATGCCTGGATCCCATCCAAAAATTCGTCGCAAGTTAGCTGACTTTCCAGACTTCACAAACAGATTCAGTTTCTTGTCCAAGATGCATCGTTTTTGACCTCCTATGCGTGCATTGTTTTGGCCATTATTGTTTGCATCGAACAAATTCAGCTTTTTGTCCAATATGAGTAATTTAACCCCGCTCATGCATGTATCATTCCCCCACTCCTCAAAAGGATTCGTCCTCGAATCTAAATCGGCAATGAGAGAACAATCATCAACTTCAATTGAAAAGACTTCTTTGTTGTATGTGGAGTGATCTAATTGAGCTCCTCTCAATGGTTCAACAAAATCCTGAAAAAATAAGACAACACTACTCGAACATTTGTAATGACTAGTCAAAACAAAATTACTCGTCGCATTTTTTTTCTTGTCTTTTTCTTTTGGGCTTTGTGTGACTTTTACCTCATATGTATTTTCACACACCAAATTTGGGCCATTAATTTGAATTTTTTTCACTCTCGGCCTCTTTACTCTCAGTCTTTTGTATCTCACATCCCATATCCCTCTCATAAAATTTATCATCAATGTACAATTTCTGTAGAGGAGAAAGTGTTTCTAACGGAATGATAGGACAAGAATCAAATGAAGGGTTAGAATTACACTTACATTCTTCGTGGGGAGGTGATGAGAGTATAGTAAGTGGACCTACTACTTCACACGAGGGGTTATAAGCATTGTCATCTTGTCTAATGTGTTCACTATCACTATCCTTTTGTTTGGGAGATGGTTCTTCTCCAATATCAACATTTGCACAAATGCTAAAAGAAGAAGTACGAAGAGAATCATGTGTACCTTCTGGTTTTGGGATGTCTTCATGGTTGGTTGCTTTTGTGTGGTCAATTGATTCAGCCTTTTGCGCTTCCATTCTTTTTCGTTTTATCCTCTCACACTGTTTTTTTTTTTGCTTTTGCTATTTCTTCATCTACTTTTTCCGGCTCTATTGTAGCAAACGAGAGCTTCTTGCCTTGGTGCACAACCGAGTATCCATTTGTATTGATTCGATGGACAGCGCCCCGATCATTTTTCCAAGGCCTTCCTAATAGCAAGTGGGTGACTTCCATAGGAACCACGTCACACCATACATCATCACAATAGCTTCCAAGAGTAAAAGAGATTAAACAACGTTCAGTTACCTTCATATCCGGTCCTTCTATTAATGTGTTTGAAGATGATACGGCTTAGGGTGTTCTTGGCATGGTAGATCGAAAGTGCATCAACAATGAAGCTACTCACTAAGTTTACACGACTATCACCATCAATAATTAAAGAACATAGATTACCTTGTATCTTACATCATGACCGAAAAATATTTATTGGTATACGATAAGTGTTGAGTGTTGAAAAGAGAATAAAACATCCTAATTGCTTTAAGAATCCAAAGAAAATGTTAGACACCAATAGAATTATAGTTGCAAGGAGAAGTCCTACTAACACAAGGAAACAAGAAGGTGTTAGAAGATGTGTAAGAAGCAATAAAAGCTAAAACAAACGAAAACTAATGGCTAAGAATGAAAGAAAATTAGAAAAACCCCGAAAACCCTAGAATTTTGTAGCAACTTGATCTACTTTGTTCGAGGTGTAGTGTGTCAAACAATTCTGAAATTTTATGTGGTGACTCCTCCAAAGGTGTATATCTGATCAAAATTTTTAGCTCAAAATGTTCGTTTGAATTTGACGAATTTTCCCTAATTTTTTGTTTTTCACTAAAAAACGCCAAAACTTTTTCTTGTCAAGAATCATCCCAAATCTGATACCAAATGATAGAGTATGCTTTGGCACGTGGTAACCTTCAATTTGATGGCTTGGAAGCAAACCTAGGGCTTTAGACTCGAACAAGGAAGTTAGGCGCAAATCTGAAAATTTAAGAGAAACTAGTTGGGGGTTTCTTGAAAATTTCAGATTTAATGCTGGAAATTCAAGAAACGAAGATAAGAGGGAAGATAAGATGATGATTAATAAGAATAAAAACAAAAGATTGAAAAAGACTAAGATAAGGAGATAGATAAAACAAATCTGAAATTCCAGCTTTGTTTATGGAATTATGGAAGATGGTGTGAAGGTTGAAGATGAAGATGGCTTGCGATTTGTTGTTGTTGTTTTGTCCTCGGCACCCTCTTAGACGCAATTATCTAAGCAAGCAACCTCAAGCGGCTCTAACCCACCCTCCTAGATGCAATTACCTAGGCAAGCAAGAGTGTGAAGATGATCTCCCTCACAAGAACTCGATGATCTTATGTTGAAGATGGCTTCTAGACAAGTTTACCGAACACTTGCAAACTCAAAGAATACTAAAATCTCCAAAGAGAACTTTTTATTAATCAATGAAATCTGAATTACAATGTGGGTGAACCCTCCTTTATATAGACCATGGAGAAGTTTTAATCCTACTAAACTTAGGAATTAAATACAATAAATAAATGCTAAAATCTAATCTCCTAATTAGATAAGTAACTTCTAATAATAAATAAATGCTAAAAATAAAATCCTAGTAAAATAAATTTGATCCTAATAGATATTGCAGAATCCTATATTGATTCAAATTACAAATAATCAAATAAAATCTTAAAAATTTGTAATTATCCAAAAATCCCGTATTAATCCTGTATAGGAATTTCTGCCAGCGCTGTCTACTCTAAAATAGACGTATCTTGAGATCCAGATGTCCGATTGAGATGTTTCAAGATGTGTTGTAAAGCTAATTTGCAGCCGGACGGGTTTTAAGAAGACATGTTGACCCATAAATGCCTGGATCCCATCCAAAAATTCGTCGTAAGTTAGCTGACTTTCCAGACTTCACAAACAGATTCAGTTTCTTGTCCAAGATGCATCGTTTTTGACCTCCAATACATGCATTGTTTTGGCCATTATTGTTTGCATCGAACAAATTCAGCTTCTTATCCAATATGAGTAATTTAACCCCGCTCATGCATGTATCATTCCCCCACTCCTCAAAAGCATTCGTCCTCGAATCTAAATCGGCAATGAGAGAACAATCATCAACTTCAATTGAAAAGGCTTCTTTGTTGTATGTGGAGTGATCTAATTGAGCTCCTCTCAAAGGTTCAACAAAATCCTGAAAAAATAAGAGAACACCACTCGAACATTTGTAATAACTAGTCAAAACAAAATCACTCGTCACGTTCTTTTTCTTGTCTTTTTCTTTTGGGCTTTGTGTGACTTTTACCTATATGTATTTTCACTCACCAAATTTGGGCCATTAATTTGACTTTTTCCACTCTCGGCCTCTTTACTCTCAGTCTTTTGTATCTCACATCCCATATTCCTCTCATAAAATTTATCATCAATGTACAATTTCTGTAGAGGAGAAAGTGTTTCTAACGGAATGATAGGACAAGAATCAAATGAAGGGTTAGAATTACACTTACTTTCTTCGTGGGGAGGTGATGAGAGTATAGCAAGTGGACCTACTACTTCACATGAGGGATTATAAGCATTGTCATCTTGTCTAATGTGTTCACTGTCACTATCCTTTTGTTTTGGGAGATGGTTCTCCAATATCAACATTTGCACAAATGCTAGAAGTAGAAGTACGAAGAGAATCATGTGTACCTTCTGGTTTTGGGATGTCTTCATGGTTGGTTGCCTTTGTGTGGTCAATTGATTCAGCCTTTTGCGCTTCCAATCTTTTTCGTTTTATCCTCTCACTGTTTTTTTTTTTTGCTTTTGCTATTTCTTCATCTATTTTTTCCGGCTCTATTGTAGCAAACGAGAGCTTTTGGCCTTGGTGCACAACCGAGTATCCATTTGTATTGATTCGATGGACAGCGCCCCGATCATTTTTCCAAGGTCTTCCTAATAGCAAGTGGGTGACTTCCATAGGAACCACGTCACACCATACATCATCACAATAGCTTCCAAGAGTAAAAGAGATTAAACAACGTTCGGTTACCTTCATATCCGGTCCGCTATTAAACCCTTGAAGATGATACGGCTTAGGGTGTTCTTGGCATGGTAGATCGAGTGCATCAACAATGAAGCTACTCACTAAGTTTACACGACTATCACCATCAATAATTAAAGAACATAGATTACCTTGTATCTTACATCGTGACCGAAAAATATTTATTGGTATACGATAACGAGTGTTGAAAAGAGAATAAAACATCCTAATTGCTTTAAGAATCCAAAGAAAAGGTTAGACACCAATAGAATTATAGTTGCAAGGAGAAAGAAGAGTATGCAACTTTTAGTCCTACTAACACAAGGAAACAAGAAGGTGTTAGAAGATGTGTAAGAAGCAATAAAAGCTAAAACAAACGAAAACTAATGGCTAAGAATGAAAGAAAATTAGAAAAACCCCGAAAACCCTAGAATTTTGCAGCAACTTGATCTACTTTGTTCGAGGTGTTACCGATGTCAAACAATTCTGAAATTTTATGTGGTGACTCCTCCAAAGGTGTAGATCTGATCTGGAAATTTTCAGCTCAAAATTCGCTCGTTTGAATTTGACGAATTTTCCCTAATTTTTGAGTTTTTCACCCAAAAACGCCAAAACTCTTGTCAAGAATCATCCCAAATCTGATACCAAATGATAGAGTATGCTTTGGCACGTGGTAACCTTGAATTTGATGGCTTGGAAGCAAACCTAGGGCTTTAGACTCGAACAAGGAAGTTAGGCGCAAATCTGATAATTTAAGAGAAACTAGTTGGGGGTTTCTTGAAAATTTCAGATTTAATGCTGGAAATTCAAGAAACGAAGATAAGAGGAAAGATAAGATGATGATTAATAAGAATAAAAACAAAAGATTGAAAAAGACTAAGATAAGGAGATACGTAAAACAAATCTAAAAATTTCCAGCTTTATTTATGGCTTGTGGAGATGGCGTGAAGGTTGAAGATGAAAATGGCCATCGATTTTTTGTTGTTGTTTTGTCCTCGGCACCCTCTTAGATGCAATTATCTAAGCAAGCAACCTCAAGCGGCTCTAACTCACCCTCCTAGATGCAAATTACCTAGGCAAGCAAGAGTGTGAAGATGATCTCTCTCACAAGAACTCGATGATCTTATGTTGAAGATGCTTCTAGACAAGTTTACCGAACACTTGCAAACTCAAAGAATACTAAAATCTCCAAAGAGAACTTTTTATTAATCAATGAAATCTGAATTACAATGTGGGTGAAGCCTCCTTTATATAGGCCATGGAGAAGTTTTAATCCTACTAAACTTAGGAATTAAATACAATAAATAAATGCTAAAATCTAATCTCCTAATTAGATAAGTAACTTCTAATAATAAATAAATGCTAAAAATAAAATCTTAATAAAATAAATCTGATCCTAATAGATATTGCAGAATCCTATATTGATTTAAATTACAAATAATCAAATAAAATCTTGAAAATTCCTAATTATCCAAAAATCCCGTATTAATCCCGTATAGAAATTTCTGCATGCGCTGTCCTCGCTAAAATAGATGTATCTTGAGATCCAGATGTCCGATTGAGGCGTTTCAAGATGCGTTGGAAAGCTAATTTGTAGCCGGACGGGTTTTAAGAAGACATGTTGACCCATAAATACCTGGATCCCATCCAAAAATTCGTCATAAGTTAGCTGACTTTCCAGACTTCACAAACAGATTCAGTTTCTTGTCCAAGATACATCGTTTTTGACCTCCTATGTGTGCATTGTTTTGGCCATTACAGTTTGCATCGAACAAATTCAGCTTCTTGTCCAATATGAGTAATTTAACCCCGCTCATGCATGTATCATTCCCCCACTCCTCAAAAGGATTCGTCCTCGAATCTAAATCGGCAATGAGAGAACAATCATCAACTTCAATTGAAAAGGCTTCTTTGTTGTACGTGGAGTGATCTAATTGAGCTCCTCTCAATGGTTCAACAATATCCTGAAAAAATAAGACAACACTACTCGAACATTTGTAATGACTAGTCAAAACAAAATCACTTGTCACGTTCTTTTTCTTGTCTTTTTCTTTTGGGCTTTGTGTGACTTTTTACCTCATATGTATTTTCACTCACCAAATTTGGGCCATTAATTTGACTTTTTTCACTCTCGGCCTCTTTACTCTCAGTCTTTTGTATCTCACATCCCATATTCCTCTCATAAAATTTATCATCAATGTACATTTTCAAGAGTAGAGGAGAAAGTGTTTCTAACGGAATGATAGGACAAGAATCAAATGAAGGGTTAGAATTACACTTACTTTCTTCGTGGGGAGGTGATGAGAGTATAGCAAGTGGACCTACTACTTCACACGAGGGATTATAAGCATTGTCATCTTGTCTAATGTGTTCACTATCACTATCCTTTTGTTTGGGAGATGGTTCTTCTCCAATATCAACATTTGCACAAATGCTAGAAGTAGAAGTTTGAAGAGAATCATGTGTACCTTCTGGTTTTGGGATGTCTTCATGGTTGGTTGCCTTTTTGTGGTCAATTGATTCAGCCTTTTTTGCGCTTCCAATCTTTTTCGTTTTATCCTCTCACACTGTTTTTTTGCTTTTTGCTATTTCTTCATCTACTTTTTCCGGCTCTATTGTAGCAAACTAGAGGTGGCCTTGGTGCACAACCGAGTATCCATTTGTATTGATTCGATGGACAGCGCCCCGATCATTTTTCCAAGGTCTTCCTAATAGCAAGTGGGTGACTTCCATAGGAACCACGTCACACCATACATCATCACAATAGCTTCCAAGAGTAAAAGAGATTAAACAACGTTAGATTTACCTTCATATCCGGTCCGCTATTAAACCCTTGAAGATGATACGGCTTAGGGTGTTCTTGGCATGGTAGATCGAGTGCATCAACAATGAAGCTACTCACTAAGTTTACACGACTATCACCATCAATAATTAAAGAACATAGATTACCTTGTATCTTACATCATGACAGAAAAATATTTATTGGTATACGATAACGAGTGTTGAAAAGAGAATAAAATATCCTAATTGCTTTAAGAATCCAAAGAAAATGTTAGACACCAATAGAATTATAGTTGCAAGGAGAAAGAAGAGTCTGCAACTTTTAGTCCTACTAACACAAGGAAACAAGAAGGTGTTAGAAGATGTGTAAGAAGCAATAAAAGCTAAAACAAACGAAAACTAAAGGCTAAGAATGAAAGAAAATTAGAAAAACCCCGAAAACCCTAGAATTTTGCAGCAACTTGATCTACTTCGTTTGATGTGTTCCCGATGTCAAAAAATTCTGAAATTTTATGTGGTGACTCCTCCAAAGGTGTAGATCTGATCTGGAAATTTTCAGCTCAAAATTCGCTCGTTTTAATTTGATGAATTTTCCCTAATTTTCGAGTTTTTCACCCAAAAACGCCAAAATTCTTGTCAAGAATCGTCCCAAATCTGATACCAAATGATAGAGTATGCTTTGGCACGTGGTAACCTTCAATTTGATGGCTTGGAAGCAAACCTAGGGCTTTAGACTCGAACAAGGAAGTTAGGCGCAAATCTGAAAATTTAAGAGAAACTAGTTGGGGGTTTCTTGAAAATTTCAGATTTAATGATGGAGATTCAAGAAACGAAGATAAGAGGGAAGATAAGATGATGATTAATAAGAATAAAAACAAAAGATTGAAAAAGATTAAGACGGGGATAGATAAAACAAATCTGAAATTCCAGCTTTGTTTATGGAATTATGGAAGATGGTGTGAAGGTTGAAGATGAAGATGGCTTGCGAATTGTTGATTTTGTTTTGTCCTCGGCACCCTCTTAGACACAATTATCTAAGCAAGCAACCTCAAGCAGCTCTAACCCACCCTCCTAGATGCAATTACCTAGGCAAGCAAGAGTGTGAAGATGATCTCCCTCACAAGAACTCGATGATCTTATGTTGAAGATGGCTTCTAGACAAGTTTACCGAACACTTGCAAATTCAAAGAGTACTAAAATCTCCAAAGAGAACTTTTTACTAATCAATGAAATCTGAATTACAATGTGGGTGAAGCCTCCTTTATATAGGCCATGGAGAAGTTTTAATCCTACTAAACTTAGGAATTAAATACAATAAATAAATGCTAAAATCTAATCTCCTAATTAGATAAGTAACTAAATAATAATAATCTCCTAAATAAATGCTAAAAATAAAATCCTAAAAATAAAATCTTAAAATAAATCTGATCCTAATAGATATTGCAGAATCCTATATTGATTTAAATTATAAATAATCAAATAAAATCTTGAAAATTTGTAATTATCCAATTAATCCCGTATAGGAATTTCTGCATGCGCTGTCTTCGCTAAAATAGACGTATCTTGAGATCCAGATGTCCGATTGAGGCGTTTCAAGATGCGTTGGAAAGCTAATTTGCAGCCGGACAAGTTTTAAGAAGACATGTTGACCCATAAATGCCTGGATCCCATCCAAAACTTCGTCGCAAGTTAGCTGACTTTCCAGACTTCACAAACAGATTCAGTTTCTTGTCCAAGATGCATCGTTTTTGACCTCCTATGAGTGCATTGTTTTGGCCATTATTGTTTGCATCGAACAAATTCAGCTTTTTGTCCAATATGAGTAATTTAACCCCGCTCATGCATGTATCATTCCCCCACTCCTCAAAAGGATTCGTCCTCGAATCTAAATCGGCAATGAGAGAACAATCATCAACTCCAATTGAAAAGGCTTCTTTGTTGTATGTGGAGTGATCTAATTGAGCTCCTCTCAATGGTTCAACAAAATCCTGAAAAAATAAGACAACACTACTCGAACATTTGTAATGACTAGTCAAAACAAAATTACTCGTCGCGTTTTTTTTTCTTGTCTTTTTCTTTTGGGCTTTGTGTGACTTTTTACCTCATATGTATTTTCACTCACCAAAGTTGGGCCATTAATTTAACTTTTTTCACTCTCGGCCTCTTTACTCTCAGTCTTTTGTATCTCACATCCCATATCCCTCTCATAAAATTTATCATCAATGTACAATTTCTGTAGAGGAGAAAGTGTTTCTAACGGAATGATAGGACAAGAATCAAATGAAGGGTTAGAATTACACTTACTTTCTTCGTGGGGAGGTGATGAGAGTATAGCAAGTGGACCTACTACTTCACACGAGGGGTTATAAGCATTGTCATCTTGTCTAATGTGTTCACTATCACTATCCTTTTGTTTGGGAGATGGTTCTTCTCCAATATCAACATTTGCACAAATGCTAGAAGTAGAAGTACGAAGAGAATCATGTGTACCTTCTGGTTTTGGGATTCTTCATGGTTGGTTGCTTTTGTGTGGTCAATTGATTCAGCCTTTTGCGCTTCCAATCTTTTTCGTTTTATCCTCTCACACTATTTTTTTTGCTTTTGCTATTTCTTCATCTACTTTTTCCGGCTCTATTGTAGCAAACTAGAGCTTATGGCCTTGGTGCACAACCGAGTATCCATTTGTATTGATTCGATGGACAGCGCCCCGATCATTTTTCCAAGGCCTTCCTAATAGCAAGTGGGTGACTTCCATAGGAACCACGTCACACCATACATCATCACAATAGCTTCCAAGAGTAAACGAGATTAAACAACGTTCGGTTACCTTCATATGTGGTCTGCTATTAAACCCTTGAAGATGATACGGCTTAGGGTGTTCTTGGCATGGTAGATCGAGTGCATCAACAATGAAGCTACTCACTAAGTTTACACGACTATCACCATCAATAATTAAAGAACATAGATTACCTTGTATCTTACATCTTGACCGAAAAATATTTATTGGTATACGATAACGAGTGTTGAAAAGAGAATAAAACATCCTAATTGCTTTAAGAATCCAAAGAAAATGTTAGACACCAATAGAATTATAGTTGCAAGGAGAAAGAAGAGTATACAACTTTTAGTCCTACTAACACAAGGAAACAAGAAGGTGTTAGAAGATGTGTAAGAAGCAATAAAAGCTAAAACAAACGAAAACTAATGGCTAAGAATGAAAGAAAATTAGAAAAACCCCGAAAACCCTAGAATTTTGTAGCAACTTGATCTACTTCGTTTTAGGTATTACCGGTGTCAAACAATTCTGAAATTTTATGTGGTGACTCCTCCAAATGTGTAGTTCTGATCTGGAAATTTTCAGCTCAAAATTCGCTCGTTTGAATTTGACGAATTTTCCCTAATTTTCGAGTTTTTCACCCAAAAACGCCAAAATTCTTGTCAAGAATCGTCCCAAATCTGATACCAAATGATATAGTATGCTTTGGCACGTGGTAACCTTCAATTTGATGGCTTGGAAGCAAACCTAGGGCTTTAGACTCGAACAAGGAAGTTAGGCGCAAATCTGAAAATTTAAGAGAAACTAGTTGGGGGTTTCTTGAAAATTTCTGATTTAATGCTGGAAATTCAAGAAACGAAGATAAGAGGATGATTAATAAGAATAAAAAAAAAATATTGAAAAAGACTAAGATAAGGAGATACGTAAAACAAATCTGAAAATTTCAGCTTTGTTTATGGAATTATGGAAGATGGTGTGAAGGTTGAAGATGAAGATGGCTTGCGAATTGTTGATTTTGTTTTGTCCTCGACACCCTCTTAGACTCAATTATCTAAGCAAGCAACCTCAAGCGGCTCTAACCCACCCTCCTAGATGCAATTACCTAGGCAAGCAAGAGTGTGAAGATGATCTCCCTCACAAGAACTCGATGATCTTATGTTGAAGATGGCTTCTAGACAAGTTTACCGAACACTTGCAAACTCAGAGAATACTAAAATCTCCAAAGAGAACTTTTTATTAATCAATGAAATCTGAATTACAATGTGGGTGAAGCCTCCTTTATATAGGCCATGGAGAAGTTCTAATCCTACTAAACTTAGGAATTAAATACAATAAATAAATGCTAAAATCTAATCTCCTAATTAGATAAGTAACTTCTAATAATAAATAAATGCTAAAAATAAAATATTAATTAAATAAATCTGATCCTAATAGATATTGCAGAATCCTATATTGATTTAAATTATAAATAATCAAATAAAATCTTGAAAATTCGTAATTATCCAAAAATCCCGTATTAATCCCGTATAGGAATTTCTGCATGCGTTGTCTTCGCTAAAATAGACGTATCTTGAGATCCAGATGTCCGATTGAGGCGTTTCAAGATGTGTTGGAAAGCTAATTTGCAGCCGGACAAGTTTTAAGAAGACATGTTGACCCATAAATACCTGGATCCCATCCAAAATTCGTCGCAAGTTAGCTGACTTTCCAGACTTCACAAACAGATTCAGTTTCTTGTCCAAGATGCATCGTTTTTGACCTCCTATGCATGCATTGCATCGAACAAATTCAGCTTTTTGTCCAATATGAGTAATTTAATCCCGCTCATGCATGTATCATTCCCCCACTCCTCAAAAGGATTCGTCCTCAAATCTAAATCGGCAATGAGAGAACAATCATCAACTTCAATTGAAAAGGCTTCTTTGTTGTATGTGGAGTGATCTAATTGAGCTCCTCTCAATGGTTCAACAAAATCCTGAAAAAAATAAGACAACACTACTCGAACATTTGTAATGACTAGTCAAACCAAAATCACTCGTCGCGTTTTTTTTCTTGTCTTTTTCTTTTGGGCTTTGTGTGACTTTTACCTCATATGTATTTTCACTCACCAAATTTGGGCCATTAATTTGACTTTTTTCACTCTCGGCCTCTTTACTCTCAGTCTTTTGTATCTCACATCCCATATCCCTCTCATAAAATTTATCATCAATGTATAATTTCTGTAGAGGAGAAAGTGTTTCTAACGGAATGATAGGACAAGAATCAAATGAAGGGTTAGAATTACACTTACTTTCTTCGCGGGGAGGTGATGAGAGTATAGCAAGTGGACCTACTACTTCACACGAGGGGTTATAAGCATTGTCATCTTGTCTAATGTGTTCACTATCACTATCCTTTTGTTTGGGAGATGGTTCTTCTCCAATATCAACATTTGCACAAATGCTAGAAGTAGAAGTACGAAGAGAATCATGTGTACCTTCTGGTTTTGGGATGTCTTCATGGTTGGTTGCTTTTGTGTGGTCAATTGATTCAGCCTTTTGCGCTTCCAATCTTTTTCGTTTTATCCTCTCACACTGTTTTTTTGCTTTTGCTATTTCTTCATCTACTTTTTACGGCTCTATTGTAGCAAATGAGAGCTTGTGGCCATTGTGCACAACCGAGTATCCATTTGTATTGATTCGATGGACAGCGCCCTGATCATTTTTCCAAGGCCTTCCTAATAGCAAGTGGGTGACTTCCATAGGATCCACGTCACACCATACATCATCACAATAGCTTCCAACAGTAAAAGAGATTAAACAACATTCGGTTACCTTCATATCCGGTCCGCTCTTAAGCCCTTGAAGATGATACGGTTTAGGGTGTTCTTGGCATGGTAGATCGAGTGCATCAACAATGAAGCTACTCACTAAGTTTACACGACTATCACCATCAATAATTAAAAAACATAGATTACCTTGTATCTTACATCGTGACCGAAAAATATTTATTGGTATACGATAACGAGTGTTGAAAAGAGAATAAAACATCCTAATTGCTTTAAGAATCCAAAGAAAATGTTAGACATCAATAGAATTATAGTTGCAAGGAGAAAGAAGAGTATGCAACTTTTAGTCTTACTAACACAAGGAAACCAGGTGTTAGAAGATGTGTAAGAAGCAATAAAAGCTAAAACAAATGAAAACTAATGGCTAAGAATAAAAGAAAATTAGAAAAACCCCGAAAACCCTAGAATTTTGTAGCAACTTGATCTACTTCGTTCGAGGTGTTCCCGGTGTCAAACAATTCTGAAATTTTATGTGGTGACTCCTCCAAAGGTGTAGATCTGATCTGGAAATTTTTAGCTCAAAATTCGCTCGTTTGAATTTGACGAATTTTCCCTAATTTTCGAGATTTTCACCCAAAAACGCCAAAATTCTTGTCAAGAATCGTCCCAAATCTGATACCAAATGATAGAGTATGCTTTGGCACGTGGTAACCTTCAATTTGATGGCTTGTGGAAGCAAACCTAGGGCTTTAGACTCGAACAAGGAAGTTAGGCGCAAATCTGAAAATTTAAGAGAAACTAGTTGGGGGTTTCATGAAAATTTCTGATTTAATGCTAGAAATTCAAGAAACGAAGATAAGATGATGATTAATAAGAATAAAAACAAAAGATTGAAAAAGACTAAGATAAGGAGATACGTAAAACAAATCTGAAAATTCCAGCTTTGTTTATGGAATTATGGAAGATGGTGTGAAGGTTGAAGATGAAGATGGCTTGCGAATTGTTGATTTTGTTTTGTCCTCGGCACCCTCTTAGACTCAATTATCTAAGCAAGCAACCTCAAGCGGCTCTAACCCACCCTCCTAGATGCAATTACCTAGGCAAGCAAGAGTGTGAAGATGATCTCCCTTACAAGAACTCTATGATCTTATGTTGAAGATGGCTTCTAGACAAGTTTACCGAACACTTGCAAACTCAGAGAATACTAAAATCTCCAAAGAGAACTTTTTATTAATCAATGAAATCTGAATTACAATGTGGGTGAAGCCTCCTTTATATAGGCCATGGAGAAGTTCTAATCCTACTAAACTTAGGAATTAAATACAATAAATAAATGCTAAAATCTAATCTCCTAATTAGATAAGTAACTTCTAATAATAAATAAATGCTAAAAATAAAATCTTAATTAAATAAATCTGATCCTAATAGATATTGCAGAATCCTATATTGATTTAAATTATAAATAATCAAATAAAATCTTGAAAATTCGTAATTATCCAAAAATCCCGTATTAATCTCGTATAGGAATTTCTGCATGCGCTGTCTTCGCTAAAATAGACGTATCTTGAGATCCAGAAGTCCGATTGAGGCGTTTCAAGATGCGTTGGAAAGATAATTTGCAGCTGGACAAGTTTTGAGAAGACATGTTGACCCATAAATGCCTGGATCCCATCCAAAAATTCGTCGCAAGTTAGCTGACTTTCCAGACTTCACAAACAGATTCAGTTTCTTGTCCAAGATGCATCGTTTTTGACCTCCTATGCGTGCATTGTTTTGGCCATTATTGTTTGCATCGAACAAATTCAGCTTTTTGTCCAATATGAGTAATTTAACCCCGCTCATGCATGTATCACCAGGGAGTTCCTTAGGAAAAACATCAAGATATTTAGATACAATAGGCACACTAGGTAAACCAAATTCAAGTTCTTCTTGTAAGACCATAGTAGCAAAGATTGAGGTCGGTTTCTTGTCAATTAGAAGGATTGATTCCTTTCCTAAACCCCGTAGGTAAAGTCTCCTATTTATGTAATCTACCCAGGCTTCATGCTTGCTTAACCAATCTAGTCCCAGTAGTAGATCGAACTCACAAGTTGGTAGTACATATAGATCAACAAGAAAAGGTACATTTCAAAAGAATAGGGGGCAGTTTCTACAGATAAGGCTTATGTTTGTAATTCCCCCTATTGGGTTCGAAACTACAAGGCATAAACAGGAGTCAAATTTAACTCAACGGTACCTGCTATAATGTCGGGTGATTCTTCATCTTCTTTTCCTCGTATATGATAGATTCGAGCAGGAGCTCGAGATTCTTGGTGAGTAGGGGCATTCAAATGTTGTCCTTTGCCTTTCCCATGATTTCCAGACTGGGCTTGTCTGGGACCTTTGTTTCGATTGGAAGGAGTTGAGCTAGCATTTGTAGGAGTTCGATTCAGAACCTTGTAAGGATTCTGAGGACAATCCCTAATATAGTGATCGGAGGCTCCACATAAGTAACATAGGTTCTGTTGAGTTCTACACTGACCAGTGTGGCGTTTCTGGCAGAACTTGCAAGTAGGGTGCTGAACAGCTTTACCAAAATTCCTCGTACTATCAATAGAGATGATTGGGACTGAAGGCTTGGATATCGATTGGGGTCTCGGTATGTAGTTGCTTTTCTGTGTAGAAGTGTTATTCGAAGAGTGATCCTTAGAATATTTAGACTTCTTTGATTGCCAGTGAGACTTGTCATCATTCTTTGACCGCTTGTCTTTCCAGGGGTTTCCACTTTTGCGTTTCTCAGAGGCTTTCATCTTCACCTCAGTTGCAATGGCCTAGTTCACCAAATTCTGGAAGTCAGTGATATCCGGGGCAGTGAATAATGGACTTAATACATAATTCAGTCAACCGATAAACATCCTACACTTTTCAGCATCAGTCTTGATGTATTCCGACCCGTATTTGTAATACTTGCAGAAGTCACTCACATAATGTTCGATAGGTTGGCCACCTTGCTTGAGGTACAAGAAACGCTTCTAACGTTCGGCTATGTATTGTTCACTAATGTATTTCTTCTTGAATTCATTGAGGAAGAACTTCCAAGTTACAACTTCAGCAGGAGCAGTCAGGGTAGTGGTTTCCCACCATCTCAGAGCTTCGTCTACCAACAGGGCTATAGCACATTCGAGTTTGTGTTCATCAGAACAGGGCAGTTGTTTGGTCAAGATTCGAGTAGTGGCCTCTAACCAATACTCAGCTACTTCGGGATTGGCTTCATCAGTACCGGTGAAGGTATAAGCCCGATGTTGAGCCAGTTTGTCAATAAGGGCTCTATTTGAAGTAGTAGCAGGAGGAGGAATAGAATGGTCTCGTTTCAAGGTAGTTACAAGATGATCGAACATCTCCTTCATGCTCAAGAGACATTCCTGCTACACAAGATTTATAGCAGGAGCTTCCTGTTGAGTAGCAGCTTGGGCTTGAGCTTGCACTCTAGGTTCAGCTTGTTGTTGTGGAGGATTCTGCTCCATCCTCTCACTATCCTCTTCATTTGAGGAGCCTACGAGACTTTTATCATCCCGAGCGAGCTTTGTTTCAGACATTCTATGTTTAAAGAGAACACTTAGGGGTTCGGTTTAGTTAAGCAAAGACACAAGCTATACAATACAAGTCTTCAAGGTGTCACAAGTATCCTACATGATGCAAGAGAGCCCAGTTCAGTCCTAGAACCGACGAAAAAGCTCTGATTACCATACAAATGTAACACCCCCTACTCGAGTTGGTAGGAAACCGGTTCAGGAGCGTTACCAATGAACAAGACAAGCATGAACAAGCAAGAATAGGCTAACTCACCCCTATTAGATGAGTTACCTAACTAACAAGTAACCAAAACAATTATTACTTATCATATAAGCAATCTTATTTACACACATTATAGGTTACCAAAAATTTCAATATACATTATCATACAATCATCATCATTCAAAACCTAAATAAGCAAACAAGTTTTCATTTTCATTTCATTGTTCATTTACTTGATTACACATATAACATTTCATGCATACTTACTAAACATCATCCGTTGTACATAACTTGATTCCAAGCAAGCACCATGCCAAGCCTTACCATTCGAAAATTACCATTCAAGCTTATAAAAGTACATATATATACATATCATAATCATACAAGACTATCATATTTCACAAGATATTCGAAATGGAACAAGGCTAGAAGATCACTTTGAACATTCCAAGTATATAAATCAATATGCGTAGCAACGTTACTTTTATTACATAGAATTCATTGCTTGATTACACATTAACAAACAAGTTCATTACTAGGTTCATGTTAACAACCAAGTTCACAAAATAGTAGGCCCATTCAAGACATATACATATACACAAGATCAAGTATTCAAAATGCATGCACTAGACATTATATACATCTATGTGCCACCAACTAGGGGAGTACAAAACAAGTATGTCCATACTTTAGCTATGCTTGTGTCTTGCTTCGAGCTCAAGGAAACCAGACTTCAAGATCAAGCAACGATCGAAATCTTTAATTTGTGGTTGGGAAGAATGAAAACAAGAGTGATAAGTACAAGATTGTACTTAGTGAGGCAGCAACTAGATCTAACCAATTTACAAGACAAGTATCACTTAGCCAAGTTTAAGCCTAGTCCAAGTTGGAAGCAATTCGATTTTAAGCTTTATACATGCTTATCATTTCAAACAATACACTAGGCACAATCGATGCAAGTAGGATTATAAGTCATCAAATACATGTAATTCAAGAATTCAAATAGTTCAAGTATCATGTAATTCAAGAATTCAAATAGTTCAAGTATCATGTAATTCAAGAATTCAAGTGGTTCAAGTATCATGTAATTCAAGAATCCAAGTAGTTCAAGTATCATGTAATTCAAGAATTCAAGTAGTTCAAGTATCATGTAGTTCTAGAATCCAAATAGTTCAAGTATCATGTAATTCAAGAATCCAAGTAGTTCAAGTATCATGTAATTCAAGAATTCAAGTAGTTCAAGTATCATGTAGTTCAAGAATCCAAATAGTTTAAGTATCATGTAATTCAAGAATCCAAGTAGTTCAAGTATCATGTAAGCTTATTCTTTAATTATTTTTATTTGCTTTCTTTAGTTTGTGCCCTTGGTATTTAGTTGTCCAGGTAATCGAGTCTCCAACCAACTGTCGCCACAAGATGTGACGTAGCACTGGTCAACCCTCCTACTACCGCCAAATACCACACATACGTACCCTCCGTCTGTCGCCAATTAGGGGCCTTAGCCCTGGACCGTAGTCAACCCTGACACAATGAGCTCTAGACTCTAAGGCATGCCCTTCTACCTATGACCACTACCAGCCAAGGCTTTGTTCAATTATGAATCACTTATTCAAGTATTACATGTTTATGTCAAGCAATAGCTTATTCAAGGATCAATTCAAGTGATACATTGCAAGATCATGTTCATATACACAACCCTTAGGCCAATTGAGCCTTAGCTCTACATTTTACAATTTAATCTTGTCATTCAAGCAAGCAACTAACATATGCCATTTCTTAGGCATCAAGCAAAATCTTTAATTCAAGATTTATATCATGTTAACAAGCATTTAAGTCATAGTAGTACATCCAAGTATTCATTCGAATTAATTACAATCAAGGCATCAAAGTTCAAGCATTTGTTTTCACTTTTCTTCCTAGATAATTCAACAACATACATGTTACTATTAAATCCCAAGTTTTAGCTTAAACCATTCTTCCACTTTTTCATCACGATTAAGCTTAAATCAAGTATATTAACATGGCATGAAATAACAGGAATTAAACATGCATCTTTGGTTAGGACCTAAGTCCCAACCCTATATTAAACTACACTCACAATACTACAAGCTTAGCTAATCTTGGATCCAAATCCCCTTGTTTCTAGCTTTTAAATGCTCCTCCTTAGACCCTTATCCAATGTTCTCTTCTCGCTCTAACATTTCATACAAGTAAATCAAGATTAATACAAAGCTCATTCATTTATTCAAAACAAGGCAACAATACAATTAATTCATTTATCATTCATTCCAATACATCAAGGCTGCTGTTGCCTGGCAGCATGTGCACTGTTTACTTAAACATGCATATCTTTCATTCCGTACATCGGAATTTCAATTGGTTTACACCGTTGGAAAGCTAACTTAAATGTATTTCTAACCATATAGGCCTTGAATTTTAATTATTTACCAATTAATACAGTTTTTTTACTTAAAGACAGGGTAATTACAACACTGGACACTTTGCACTGTCCCTAGTGTTTCATTTCTACAATCCCGAATTCAATTCCGTTTTCTCCTAATGAATTTAGACATGTTAAGGTACTGTCCATTAAATTTTCAGCCTTAAATTACATTTACACAATTTATAGTGATTTTTCAAAGTTATTGCCCAGAACAAAGCATTCTAGGCAGATTACACTAGCTTAGGTTTCTAACTTCTTTAATCACTTAGATAACACTTCTAAGATGCCAATTCAACTTATATACATATTCTTACATGTCTGAGTCACTTTAATTCACTTATCTATGTGATTAAGACAGAGCATCAAGCATGTTTACACAATCTTCTCTAGCAAAACAGTTTTCATTCCAGGTTACATTCGAATCATACCAATTTTATACCTAAATTTCCAGCAACCTTACACATCTTTTCTTAGCAATTTTCCAGAAATTTTACAGAATTGATTATCTTTCTAATGTATCAATTTAATAGTACTTTAACATAGATTAAGCTTTCCAGAAACAATGAACAGATTTAATCATCAAAGAAACTAACAACGTTCAAACTCTCTCTCTCTAAATAAAAATATGCTTCATTCATAAACAAACCATTTCTCCCCAACCGAAAGCAATGAAATTCATAGCAGATAGCTTGACAAAACATGGATAATATTACTTACTCTAAATGAAGCAAGAATTTAGCTACTTGTCAAGCAAAACCAAACGATTTCTTCATCATTCTAAACTTCATCTATAGGTTCCTTTCTCTCCACCTTCACTAGATCCTTTTAGGAAGAAGAATACTTTTCTTTTTCCTCTATAATCGGCTGAACCCCCTTCATCTAATTCCCCTTAAAAATCTATTTTTAATAAAAATGATGAATAATCTCAAATATGAGATAACAGCCAGCCACATGGCCTTGTGCCATGCATGAGGGAATAATTGGCATGCAAGCTAAAAACCTTACCCTTCATTCATTTTAGTCATCTCATAAAAGTTCCTTCATTATATTACTAATCAATTCAATCCATGAATGTAATTAACTCTTCTAATTCATGATAAATCTTTAATGAATTATACTAATTGACTATTTAACTTATAACCCGGTTTTAGGGTGTTACAATTTGAGCATAGAGCTATGGTTGATTTTGAGACCAAACGAGTTTCGTTGAAACTTGCTGAGGATTACTAGGTGGTGGTTGTGGATGAGAATGTCAAATTCTTGTCCAATATTGTTTCAACTTTGGAAGCACGGAAGTTGCTAGAATCTGGGAGTCATGCATATCTAGCTTATTTCATGAATTTGGATATGAAGGAAGCGTGAGTCCAGGATATCCGCACTGTTTGTGATTTTCTAGGAGTGTTTTCAGAAGAATTGCTAGGATTACCACCAGATAGGGAGGTAGAGTTTTGCATTGAGACGTACGCATATGTGGCTCTAGTGTCAATTGCACCATATCGCATGGCACCGAAGGAATTGAAGGAGTTGAAGATGCAGCTTCAGGAGTTGTTGGACCATGGTTTCATTCGGCCTAGTGTGTCACCGTGGGAAGCACCGGTGTTGTCTGTGAAGAAAAAGATGGCACGATAAGAATGTGCATTGATTATTGGCAACTAAATAAGTTGACAATTAAGAACAAGTATCCTTTGCCTTGATGATCTGTTTGATCAGTTTTGGGGTGCCACGGTGATTTCCAAGATTGATCTAAGGTCAGGATATTACTAGTTGAAGGTGAAGGATAAGGATGTGCTGAAAATAGCTTTCCGCACGTGTTATGGGCATTATGAGTTCTTAGTGATGCCATTTGGGTTGACAAATGCACCGGCAGCATTCATGGATATGATGAATCGGGTGTTCTGTGAATTTTTAGATCAATTTGAGGTAGTGTTATCGATGACATTCTTGTGTACTCTCATACCGAGGAAGATCACGATCGACACTTGCTGATGTGTTGCAAGTTCTATTGGACAATAAGCTTTATACCAAGCTGAGTGAGTGTGAATTTTGGATCAAGCAAGTGGTTTTTCTTGGTCATGTTGTTTCGACCGAGGGTATTCGCATAGATCTGCAGAAGATTAAGGCAGTAGTGAATTGGAAGCAACCTAAGTCAGTGTTAGAGGTTCGTAGTTTCTTGGGGTTGGTAGGATATTATTGATGCTTTATGGAAGGTTTTTCGAGGATTGTTGCTCCTTTGACGAAGTTGTTGCAAAAGGATGTAAGCTTTGGGTGGATAGAGAGTAGACAACAAGCTTTTGATAAGTTGAAGGAAGATTTGATGCAAGCTCCAATCTTGATTCAACCCAAGTCAGGGAAGGAGTTTGTAGTTTATAGTGATGCATCCTACGTTGGTTTGGGATGTGTGTTGATGCAAGGAGGTAGGGTTTTTGCTTATGCATCTAAAGGTGCACGAGCGCAACTATTCTACGCTATTAAGCTTGATGCGATGGTGTTTACGTTGAAGATTTGGAGGCATTATCTTTATGGTGAGAAGTGTATTGTGTACATAGACCACAAGAGTTTGAAATATCTGATATCACAAAAAGAGTTAAACCTTAGGCAACGGAGATAGTTGGAGTTGCTTAAGGATTATGAGTTGACGATAGAGTATTATCCTAGAAAAGCTAATGTTGTAGCTGATGCTTTGAGTAGAAAGTTTGCGGTTAAATTGAGGGCGATGTTTGCTAGGTTGAGTGTGACGCGTGATTATGGTTTGTTGGCTGAGTTGCAAGTGAAGCCATCATTGTTGTAGTTGATCAAGGAGAAGCAACCGTATGATGATTCCTTGGTATCGTATGTTAAGGATATAATGGATGGCAATTACATGATACGTTCCAACTCTCCAATTGATGTTGTTGAGAGAAGCTTGATTGTTCCCGGCCGCGAATGCAAGTAAGCCTTGTAATCTGTATGCTTTAGAATGATGGAAGGATGTTAATAGTTTTGGGTGCGGAAGCGTTTAGATGGTGGTGTACAAGGTAATGGATGAAAGGAAGGAAATGGTTAAGTGTAAGGTAGGTTTCAGATAGGTGGATGTAAATGGAAAGAAGGATAGTGAAAATGGAAATGAAAGGGATGGTAGTATTCAAAGGATTCAAAGAAAGAAACTATATTAAAAAGTATAATATCGTTTCATAGGAGAATGACTTTGAGAGTGGTAGATAGGACTTGGACCCTTTGGTTATAAGAAAACCAAGAACCCGAAGTATAGGATGAAAGATATGAGACGCCACAAGCAAAGCTTGATAAGTCGACAAAGTTCTAAAAAGAACAAGTTTGAGAGAAAACCTCACAAAAGATGAGTATATTTCAAGAAAGTTGTGTGTTACAAAATGCAAAATGAAGTCCTATTTATAGGATTCAAAGGGCATGGACAAAATGGCCTCTATCTATTCAAATAACCATTTGGTTAAGTCGTGCCTCGCTCCAAAAGGTGACACCCAAATCTCCCTCCAAGGCTGGTTTTGTCACCCAAGTCTCCCTCCAAATTGCTTGTGTCCGTTCGGCAATGGTTGGTGTCTCCCTCCAATGGTTTTGGAACCATTTAGCTTTCCCTCCATTGCTTTGTCGCCATTCTGGTTTCCCTCCAAAGGTCCAGGGGTGTGTCTCTTATGAGAGGACATGTCCCTTTAAGGGGTGACCTTGGGGTAGTGAGCTGACATAGGTAGCTTGAGTTGAGTTGAGCTGGGGGAGCTAGATGTTAGTTGAGCTGAGCTGAGCTTGGAGCTGGACGAGCTACACTTAGTGTTGAGATGATTTGAGCTATTATAAGCTACCCTTAGCTAGGTGAACTCCTCTTCTAGTGTCCTTGAGCTTCCTCACATGTTCTGGAGCTGAATAGAGCTGTTTAGGAGCTTACTGGTGCTTGCTCAAGTGAAAGAGCTTGTTTGGACTTGATTGAGCTTTGTGAGCTGCCCTTTAGTTAGGTGAGCTTCTTCATGAGTGTCCTTAAGCTATCTTGAGCTCATTGGAGCTGAATGGAGCTAACATGAGCTGAACCAAATTGAATGAGATGCCCTTAAATCATCCCTTTGAATATGTGAGCTACAAAAAACCTACAAACAATGCAAATGATTATAAGTAAATGCATATAATAGGAAATAAGAAATATACTAATTAAAGATGTGGTTATATAGGATATGCATGCATTACAATACTTGATATGCAAAATGTAGGGTATGATGTATGGAAATGCATTATAATACCCAAATACATAAGGCGTGAAGTCAAGCATAGTCACATTATGAGTATGGATGATATGAGTAACTATGATGCATGCATGCATAACTAATAATAATAGTAATGTGTAATCATAAAGAAGGTAAGTAGAAACTCCCTCATCTTTCATCCTTGTAAACAAAGATGAAAGTTTGGTGAACACTAGTAGTTGGTGGATTAGGATAGTATCAAGATGGATTTTTGTTTTAGTGATGAAGGTGTTTTGTGTTTCAAGAGTCGAGTGGTTGTGCCAAAAGATGAGGAGTTAAGGCACACAACTTGGCCGAGGCTCATTCGAGTCCTTTTGCTATGCATCTGGTGATACATGCATGAGCGCGGTCAAATTACTCATATTAGACAAGAAGTTGAAGTTGTTTGATGCAAACAACAAGGTCCAAAATGATCCATGCTTAGGAGGTGTGAAGAGATGCATTTTAGATAAGAAACTGAAATTGTTTTGCAAAGCTGGAGCATTAGCTGACTTGAGACGAATTTTTGGATGGGATCCAGGCATTTCTGGGTCTAGTTGTCTTCTAACAAATTGACCGTCATTCAGTTACCTTTCCAACGCATCTTGAAACGTATCAATCGGACATCGGAAGCTAAAGATACATTCATTTTACTGAAGACTGCGCAAGAAGAAAACTGAATACGGGTTAACTAAGGGATTTTGTAAATTCAGCCCAAAAGCTAATTTATAAAGCTTTTGGACGAATTAGACTTAGCCCAACCTAATTATTAACATTTAAATTATGTTTTTAGGGTTTTATATACTTTAGGAACCACCCACCCTTCTCTTAAGCCTTTAGATCAAGTCCAATTTAATGAACCATATTTCTTTGTTTATTTTATTCATTCTTAGCTTTAGGTTGAAGTCATCCTTCATCAAAATCATCATTCATCTATAAAAGGATGATGCTTTCTTCTTTGTTTTTCAGATTTTCATTGATCTATATGTTCTCTTTTGAGATTTTAGAATTCTTTGAATACGTGTTTGCAAGTGTTCGAAAAAGTTGTCTAGAAGCCATCTTCAACGTTTCAACCGGGTTGATTGTTGTTGATCTTCACACTCCTGCTTGCCTAGGTAATTGCATCTAGGAGGGTGGGTTAGAGCTATTTGAGGTTGCTTGCTTGGTTATCGAGAGGGTGCCGAGGACATCAACTTCTATTTCGCAAGCCATCTTCATCTACTACCTCCACACCACAATCCATAAACAAAGCTGGAAATTTTAGATTTGTTTTACCTATCTTTTTCTTTATCTTTTTCAATCTTCTTAACTATAATGTTATTATTCATCATCTAATCTATCATATTCACCTTGTTTCTTTAATTTTCTAGCTTTAATTCTGATTTTTTCTAGAAACCTCCAACTAGTTTCTCTTGAATTTTCAGATTTGCGCCTAACTTCTTTGTTCAAGTATAAAGCCCTAGGTTTGCTTCCAAGCCATCAAATTGAAGGTTCTCACGTCCCTAGACAGCTTCATATCATCTGGGAAGCACAAAGATGTATCAAGATTTGAAAAAGGAGTATTTCTGTGTTGGTTTGAAGAAGGATGTAGCAGATTATGTTGGTCGATGTATGGTATGTCAACGTGTTAAGGCTGAGCATCAGTTTCTGATGCAATCCTATTTCATGCAATACTCATTTTCACTATACTTTCAACTTGTTTTACAATGAGGAAAGTCAAGGGAGTTTTTACTACCTTTCTTCACATCTATTATAACTATATAATTATGTTACTTCTAGTCATGCATGCACTTATACTTACTATTCATATTTACCTCATGTTTATGATTAAAATAATACTTAGTGTATTCGAGCATCATAACATCTTTCCTTACATCATACTCTAACTTTCAGCTCTAATAGCTCGAGGCAAGCTCAATGACACTAGAGGATAAGCTCACCTAGCTAAGGGCAGCTTGTAACAGCTCAAACAGGCTCGGAAACTAAGTGAAGCTCACTCAGCTAGCTAGCTCAGTTCAAGCTAGCTCAGTTCAAGCTAGCTCACACCTAACTCGATCAGCTCATCTCAGCTCAAGATACCACCTCAGAGGGACATGTCTCCTCCCCAAGGGACACAACCGACCAGCCTTGGAGGGAACTAGCTTGGCGCCACGTTTTTGGAGGGAAAATGGACGACAAAAGCTTGGAAGGAGACACCATTCAAGCCGAATCATCACTAGCCCTTTACCGAACCATCACAAGGCCCCTACATGCCCATTCGGCCACCTATTCACCCTTGTACATGCCCATTCGGCCACCCCTTGAAAAATTATAAATAGGGGTTCATTTTGCATTTTGTAACACAACTTTCTTTGAATATATTTTATCCTTTCTAAGGTTTTCACTCAAACTTATTCTTTTAATAACTTTATCGACTTATCAAGCTTTGCTTGTGGCGTCTCCTATCCTTCCATTTATACTTTGGGTTCTAGGTTCATCTAACCTACAGGTCCAAGTCCCTTACCACCCTCAAAATCATTCTCCTAAGAAATGAGATTATACTTTTTAGTATAGTTTCTTTGATAGAGTGCTTGGCGTGAAGGTAGAAGCACAAATAAAGCTGTTCAGAAGCAATCATATGCGCTAGACTCGATCAAGAATGGTTGAAGATTGTTCTTGAGATTTAAGAACAATGAGTTGGGTGTTTCTTGATTTTTCTGGAAATTGAAGAACAAAGTTGAAGAAAATAGATGAATGTGATATAATCAATGGAAAACAATAAGAAATCAAAGGAAAAGATTAAAAAAGATTATGAGAAGGATAGATAAAACAAATCTGAAATTTCCAGCTTTGTTTATGGATTATGAATTGTGGCGTGGACGTAATAGATGAAGATGGCTTGGCGAAATAAAAGTTGATGGTCCTCGGCACCCTCTTGATCGCAATCAACCAAGCAAGAAACCTCAAGCGGCTCTAACCCACCCTCATAGATGCAATTACCTAGGCAAGCAGGAGTGTGACGATCAACAACAATCAACCCAATTGAAACGTTGAAGATGACTTCTAGACTAGTTTTCCGAACACTTGCAAACACTTATTCAAAAAATACTAAAATCTCAAAAGAGAACTTTTTATTAATCAATGAAAATCTGAAAAACAAAGAAGAAAGCATCATCCTTTTATAGATGAAGGATGGTTTTAACCTAAAGCTAAGAATGAATGAAATAAACAAAGAAATCTGGTCCATTAAATTGGACTTGATCTAAAGGCTTAAGTGAAGGGTGGGTGGTTCCTAAAGTATATAAAACCCTAAAAACATAATTTAAATGTTAATAATTAGGTTGGGCTAAGTCTAATTCGTCCAAAAGCTTTATAAATTACCTTTTGGGCTGAATTTACAAAATCCTATAGTTAAACTCGTATCCAGTTTTCTGCCTGTGCAATCTTCAATAAAATGAACGTATCTTGAGCCGCTGATGTCTGTTTGACGCGTTTCAAGATGCGTTGGGAAGGTAACTTAATGACGGTAAATATGTTAGAAGACAACTCGACCCAAAAATGTCTGGATCCCATCCAAAATTTCGTCTCAAGTCGGCTGATGCTCTAGCTTTGCAAAACAGTTTCAGTTTCTTATCTAAAATGCATCTCTTCACACCTCCTAAGCATGGATCATTTTGGACCTTGTTGTTTGCATCGAACAACTTCAACTTCTTGTCCAATATGAGTAATTTGACCGCGCTCATGCATGTATCATCCTCACCTTCCTCAAAAGGATTCATCCTCGAATCTGAAGTATCAAAGGGAAAAAGATCGGGCATGTGAAATGGTTTCAAGTTCTTGTCTTCAATGCATCGTTCTAGCCCTCCTATGCATATGCATGTATCATTCCCCCACTCCTCAAAAAGATTTGTCCCCGAATCTAAATCGGTAGATGGAAGAAGTTCATTAAAGTACCATGGACGAAAAGATGTTTTGATGGATTCTTGTGAAGAATTTTCATGACTCATAAACTTCTTTTGATCACAAGGTAACGTGTTTGTCACATCCTCTTCACAAAAATTTTGAATTTCATTGAAGGATAGTGGTGTAGGAGGAAGTTTGGCTTCCGCAAGTATATCTTCGGCGAAACTCTCTTAAGTAACATCTTCACCATGGTCTGGATAATGGATTTCAATATCATTAGAAGATATGAATTCAACCAAACATATCTCTCATAATTTTTTTCTTGGAAATAAGACTTATCTGGACAATCATAGCCCAAATGATCTAGTCGACAATAATAATGACATCGAGTCCATGGTGGTGGCGTCAATGGAGGAAGTTTGAATATGTGGAGATGGCATGATGAATTGATAGTTGTCCTCGGCACCCTCTTAGACGCAATTATTTAAGCAAGCAACCTCAAGCGGCTCTAATCCACCCTCCCAAAGGCGATTGTATGGGCAAGCAGGAGTGTGAAGATCCTCAACAACAAATCCCGGAGAACTTGAAAATCGATTTGCTTCTAAAACACAAGATAGTCTTCTTGCAAGTTGGAACTCAAAACAGAACTTTATTTAATCATTCAAAAATCTTAATTACAAAGTGGGTGAAGCCTCCTTTATATATGCCTTGGATAAGTTCTAATCCAACTAAACTTAGGAATTAAATACAATAAATAAATGCTGAAATCTAATCTCCTAATTAGATAAGTAACTTCTAATAATAAATAAATGCTAAAAATAAAATCCTAATTAAATAAATCTGATCCTAATAGATATTGTAGAATCCTATATTGATTTAAATTACAAATAATCAAATAAAATCTTGAAAATTTGTAATTATCCAAAAATCACGTATTAATGCCGTATAGAAACTTATGCATGCGTTGTCTTCGCTAAAATGGGCGTATCTTGAGTTTCAGATGTCCAAGTGAGGCATTTCAAGATGCGTTAGAAATCTAATTGACAGCCGGACAAGTTTTAAGAGGACATGTCAACCCATAAATGTCTGGATCCCATCCAAAATGTGTCACAAGTTGACTGACGTTTCTGACTTGCAAAGCAGTTTCAACTTCTTTTCCAAGATGATTATTTTAACCCCTCTAATGCTCGTATCATAGCGTTTGCATAGCATGGGGGTTTCTAAGTTCAGAGTTTTAGCTCTTGAGGCAGTTGAGGAGTGGTTTACGAGTACCGAGGGGATTCTTGGACATATGGAGTGCATGGATGTTTGAAAGTTGGGTTGTATAGTATCTTTGGTTGAGGGAGATGCCTATAGCTGGTGGACGACTTCTATCGCGGGTATGGCACCTATAGATGTGACATGGGAGTTCTTTTGTGCTACTTTTTGGAATAAGTATTTGGGTTCCCGATACCATGATGAAAAGAAGCGAGAGTTTATGGCATTGGTCCAGGGTAGCATGTTTGTGTTAGAATTTGAGGTTTAGTTCGTTTGATTGAACCAATATGCATCTAAACTAGTTCTCGATGAGTGTCAATGATGTGATCATTTTCGTTATGGGTTGGTCAAGAAAGTGAAGACTTATATGCTGGCTACAGATTATGCAGAGTTTGATGTCTTGGTTTCTCGAGCTAAGGATATAAAGCAGAATCTGGGATTGTCCTCACATTCGGGGAGTTTTGGTATGGGAAAGAGGATTGCTGAGTCAGATACGAGTAGAGACCGGTATAAGAAGCATTATGATAGAAGGTATCATCTTGATCAGAGATGTGGTAGAGGTTATGTCGGACGTGGACAGCAAGGTCAGAACACCTATGCTGGAGTGCCTAAGTATAGGTGCTGTGGGAAGTATCACTCGTGAGAGTTTTGGGTTGTACATGGTTCATGTTGGAGTTGTGGTTTGTGGGATAATTTGAGACATGATTATTCGCAGATGGCTAGGGATAGACAGGCTCCTACACCTATTGTTGCATCGTAGAAAGGCCATGGGTGTGGTCGAGGTAATTTCTAGCGTAGGGGGGAAGGAAAGAGAACTATTGCTCATACAGTGGCTATTGAACCCGAGGGTGGTGACCTACGAGGATTTATGTGCATTGCGAGGGGAGTAATGCCACATATGTGATTTCAGATACTTTTACTTTGCAGTCCATGTCATTACTTTCTTTGATAGATTATGGTTCTACACATTCATACATCGGCAATTGAACACATTGATGATCAAGAATAAGTATCTTTTGTCAAGGATTGATGATTTGTTCAATTAGTTTTGAGGGTGCTATAGTGTTTTCTAAGATTGATTTGAGGTTTAGGTATTATCAATTGAAGGTAGGTAAAGGATAAAGACGTGCTGAAGATAGCTTTTTGCACACGCTATGGGCATTATGAGTTCTTAGTGATGTCGTTTGGGTTGACTAATACTCCCGCAACTTTTATAGATGTGATGAATCGGGTATTCCATAAATTTTTGGATCAATTCGTGGTAGTTTTCATCAATGACATTCTCGTGTCTCTCATATCGAGAAAGATCACGATCGACACCTACAGATTGTGTTGCAAGTTTTATTGGATAATAAACTTTATGCCAAGTTGAGCAAGTGTGAGTTTTGGATTAAAGAAGTAGTCTTTCTTTGTCATGTTGTTCGGCAGAAGGTATCCGTGTAGATCTGCAAAAGATTGAGGCGGTCGTGAATTGGAAGTAACCAAAGTCAGTGACGAAGGTTTATAGTTTCTTGGGGTTAGTAGGGTATTATCGTTGCTTTGTGAATGGTTTTTCGAAGATTGCTACTCCTTTGACAAAGTTGTTACAAAAGGATGTAAGTTTTGAGTGGATGGAGAGTAGACAACAAGCTTTTGATAGGTTGAAAGAAGCTTTGACGCAAGCTCCAATCTTGATTCTAAGACGGGGAAAGAGTTTGTAGCTTATAGCGATGCATCCTATGTTGGTTTGGGGTGTATGTTGATGCAAGAAGGGAAGGTTGTGGCTTATGCATCTAGGTAGTTGAAGGTGCACGAACGCAATTATCCTATGCATGATATAGAGCTTGCCACAATGGTATTTGCATTGAAGATTTAGAGGCTTTATTTGTATGGTGAGAAGTGTACCGTGTATACAGATCATAAAGAGTTTGAAATATCTGATGTCGCAAAAAGAGTTGAATCTTAGGCAACGGAGATGGTTGGAGTTGTTCAAGGATTATGATTTGACGATAGAGTATCATCCGGGTAAGGCTAATGTTGTAGTTGATGCCTTGAGTAGGAAGGTTGCGGTAGAGTTGAGGGTAATGTTTGCTCAGTTGAGTGTGACACGAGATGGTTTGTTGACTGAGTTGCAATAAAGCCATTGTTGTTACAATTGACCAAGGAGAAATAATCGTATGATGATTCATTCGTATTGTATGTTAAGGATATTATGGATGATAGTCATATGGATTTTTGTTTACATGATGAAGGTGTTTTGTGCTTTAAAAGTCGAGTGGTTGTGCCGAAAGATGAGGAGTTGAGGTGCACTATCTTGACTGAAGCTCATTCGAGTTCTTTTGCTATGCATCTGGGAAGTACCAAGATGTATTATGATTTGAAGAAGGAATATTTTTGGGTTGGTTTGAAGAAGGATGTAGCAGATTTTGTTGCTCGATGTATGGTATGTCAGCGTGTTAAGGCTGAGCATCAATTTCCTTTTGGGTTGTAGCAATCGTTGAGGGTTTTAGGATGAAAGTGGGAGAGAATTACCATGGATTTTGTGATCGGATTAACTTTGATGCCATCAAAGAAGAATTTTGTGTGGGTGATTGTGGATATGATTAAGAAGTGTGCACATTTTCTGACTGAGCATACGACGTATGCTTTGGATAAATTGGCAGAGTTGTATATTGCAAAAAATTTGAGGTTGCATGGGGTGCCTAAGTTTATAGTATCGAATAGGGATCTGCGCTTTACAGTGAGGTTTTGGGAGTGTTTGTATAAGGGTTTGGGTATGCAGTTGAATTTTATTACTTCGTATTATCCTTAAACGGATGGTCAGCCTGAATGTGTTATCCTAGTGTTAAAGGACATGTTGTGGTGTTTCATCATTGATTTTCAAGGAATGCAGGAGAAGCAACTACCGTTGGTGGATTTTGTCTATAACAATAGTTATTAGGCTAGTATTCAAATGGCTTCGTATGAAGCTTTGTATGGTAGGAGGTGTCGCACGCCACTTTGTTGGGCTAAGGCGGGTGAGAAGTATGTTTCTTTGCCTTATGTGCTGAAAGATACAAATGAGAAGGTGAAGCTTATTAGTGATCGGTTGAAAGCGGCTTCGGATCGCAAAAGTCTTATGCTGACTTGAAGCGTCGAGAGATTGAGTTTACGGTGGGTGATAAGGTGTTTTTGAAAGTTTTGCCTTGGAAGAAAGTGATGAGGTTTGGACGTAAGGGCAAGTTGAGTCCAAGGTTCATTGGGCCTTATGAGGTGTTAGAGCGTGTTGGTCTAGTTGCGTATAGGTTGAGGTTACATGCGGAGTTGGAGAAGATACATGATGTTTTCCATGTATCGATGCTTCGGAGATATGGATCAGACCCATCGCATGTGATGCCTGTTGAGGAGATTGAGTTGAATTTAGATTTGACCTATGACGAGGAACTGGTGAAAATATTGGATTCTAGCAGCAAGGTTCTTCATGGGAAGACCACTAAGTTGGTAAAGTTGTGGCAACATCATGCTGTGGAGGAAGCCACGTGGGATAGTAAGGAGGACATGAAAAAGCAGTTTCCTTACCTTTTTTCGTCAGGTAAATTTCGTGGATGAAATTTCTTAAGAGAGGGAGAGTTGTAATGCCCAAAATTTGGGCCTATATGTTAGCTAGATCGATTAGAAGGTTAGATTAGGCAATTCGAGCTAGTTTTGGGAATTAATTCATAATAAATTTTTTCTGGTTAAAATAAAATATGGAAAAATACAAGAAAATGTTTAATTAGTATTTTAAGGGTTTTGGGAAACTCAAATTAAAGAAAAAAAATCGGGTTTTGGGACATTTTAGTCTGGTGACTAAAATTTAAAGTTTCAAAACTGTTTTGGTGACTAAATCGTAAAATGGTCAAAACTTAAAATCTTTAAGGAGCTAATTTACCAAAGTCTTTAACCGGATTTTTCCCTTAATTTAGGCTATTTTTAAACGTTTTTAAAAGGTTAATAAATAAAAATAAAAGAGATTTGATTAAGAGGATTTTAATAACCAATTTCATTTTCTTACGTAACTACTTTTGCTCTCAACTTTCTCAGCAGTCAAACTATCAATTTTTCTCCAAAATGCTCAGGAATCATTCTTTTTGATTTCTTGATTGATTCCTTTGATTTCTACACCAAATCCTATTTTTTTCTTGGAGATTTCACTCAAATCTTGCCAATTAAGGGGGAAATCAGCAATTATAGGTGTTTTTCATTTCTCTCCTTCACAATTGATTTTTTGTTATATGTTGATGACTAAATCATGATTAAAAAGGTTTTAATTGAGTTTTGATAAGAAATTTGATGAATCTTGATATGGATCTAATTTGTGTTGTTTCTAATTGATTTAGATCACATGTAAGATGTGTTTTAATGTTATGAGAAGAGATTAATAAAAGGAATCCCAAAATTAAGTGAATTGCTAATTTTCTAGGTTGTAAATAGTTAGATTTTGAGGTATTTTGGTGTTGAAAGGTTGCTAGAGGTATAAGGTTGATATATTGTTGTTTTGGACGTTAATTGATGATATTAAGATGTTAAGATTGTTAGGTTATGATTGGGCTTTGCTTAGGTTGAGTTTGGTGATGATTTCGGTTGTGTTAAAGAAGTGTTTGATGGTTTTTCGTAAAGCGGAGTTGAGAAGAGGTGTTGTTGTGGTTAGAGATGTATTGTAATGCATTAATCCTCTGTTTTTGTGTGGGTAAAATAGGGGAGATGGATCCTTCATCTTTTGGAGAGGCTTCGAAAGCTTTATTTAACATCGGCTAGTGGAGCGTTGTGTTGTCGATGAGTGGAAATGTGGTTTACTACTTTACATAGTTTTGAAAGTGATTATGGGAGTTTAGATTAAGTTTGAAACACTTGTCTAAGCTTGAAAGTAAATATTAGACGATTTCGCTCTCAATTTTGGTTTGGCAAAGTTAATTTTCTCATGCCTATGCTTATGTTTTGATACCTACCATTTATACATGTTTTGGAAATGGATTATGACACAAATGATCTATATTAATGATATTTGAGAATGGCAAATGATTTGTGGAAAGGATTTCAATGATATGTAAATGCATGTTTTGTTACATTGAAGATTGATTTGAATGATGCGTATGAAAAACAATGTGGTATCATGTTTAAAGTGGAATATATTGGCTAAGTGACAATGAAATAAATGTTATCAGATATAGTAGGCATGCCTTAGGGTTTAAAGTGCACTATAATAAGTTGCCTCATGTGTGTCGAGGGGTTAATTGTGCCATTTTCTCCACCATGGGAACCGCAGCGGTCGAGGGGTTAATTGTGTCATATTCCCCTACTGTTGGATTAAGTATCACAATGATTGAACGGTTAAATGTGCCGTTTGCTCCCAATTGTAGATAGTATACATTATAACCGTTGATGGGTTAAATTTTTCGTTTGCTCCAGTTATCGATGTATGTGAAGTGGTCGAAGGAACCACTTGTGAAATCTATGTATCTGATGTGTTTTTAATAAGGAAAGATTCTATTTTTAGGTCACTTGAATGCCAATATATGAATTAATGTATCATGATGGATAAAATTGTTTTGTATAATGAGATTTATACATGTTTTGCTCTTTAAGCTTTGCTATTGGATGAATAAGCATGTGAAGGCTTAAATTGAGGTTTTGCATATGGGATTATGCAGGAGATTCATGATACATGTTTTGCATATGGTTTAATATGCATGTTTACAAAGGAATAAGAGCATGAGATGTTTAAGCATGATGTACAAAGAGTGTTTTGACTAAAATAATTTTAAATGCATTGACGAGTGTTTTTAGAGCGACCCTCACTAGGCATTATTTACTTACGCTCTCCTTTCTCATCAATACAGGAAAGTAAGCTAACGGGGCAACAAGCAAGTGAAGAGGAATCCAAAAATTGAAACATTTCAAATATTATTTTAATAAGTGAACTTGTGGTAAATAAAGGGCAATGTGACCAAGATGTAATTGGGAGAGTCGTATGCTTACTCCCTGGGTTGGACAAGTTTATTTTGATGTTTTGGACATGTATGATGCTTTATGTCTTGCTTTGAGGGGTTGGGGTATGATTTGCATGCTTGGGTGGAGATCATACCTATAGGATCTTTGATTGAATTTGCTATAGTTTGATTGATCCTCTATCATGCCTATTTGATTGTGGAAATGTTGTGTGGAATGTTATATGATGTTTGTAAGGTGTTTGGAGTGAGTTAGATTGAGCTAAAGTGTCATATGTTTGACCAAGAGGTTATTACTAGCTAACCCGTACCGATACGGGTCCTCAGGGATCAATACGCGGGGTCCGTCTCAGATCAAATCTGTGCAAAATTGCACTGGCGTTTCGGTACGCCTTGCAGCCATATCGATACACATAGCAGAAATTTATGCTTGTATCGGTACACGGGCAACCGTATCGCTATGCCCTTTAGCTATTGGAATCCCTTGTTTTTGATACCAAACAACCGTATCGGTACGCTTGAGGATCGTACTAATACCCTTTTGCAAAATGAATGAGTATCGATACGGGCAAGAGGTGTATCAGTACGCAGACAGTTATTTCTGGTAATATGCTTTGCTGAAGTTCGAATCTTTGTAAGTTTAGTCTTTGTTTCTTGATCATGAAATTAAATGAGTTAGGAGGACTATTTTAAGTTGAAATTTAACCAGAATGGATATAATATGATTAATTAAGGTATGGTAACTTAGAATTTAAGTAAGTCCTTCTGGTTTTGTAAAATTACAATTTGGTCCCTAGAGTGTAATCTTGACCAATTGGATGTCAATTCGACGCCCGATTTAATTAAAATTTCACCGCTGCTAGCATGATCACCTTAGGACTTAATTATACATTTAGACAAGATAAAAGAAAAAATGGATTGTTTTCTAAGAAAATTCATTCAGGTTTGTCTTGGCAAACCCAATGTAGCTCGCTCGGTTTGGTCTGGCGTCTAAGCGCTGGGTTAAGGGGATTACATTTCTGTTGTACCCTACATTATGGCAACAGTTGAGCTTAAGGAGCTAAAAGCTCAAATTCAATAATGGCTTGAAAAAGGCTTCATTCAACCGATTTCTTTGCCTTGGAGCACTATGGTCCTTTTCGTAAAGAAAAAAGATGGTTCCATGAGGCTGTGTATCGATTATCGGCGGTTGAATAAAGTAACCATTAAGAACAAGTATCCATTGCCAAGAATTGATGACCTATTCGACCAGCTTAAGGATGCCTCTGTGTTTCCAAGATCGATTTAAGGTCTAAATGTTATGAGATGGGAAGTATCCAAAACTGCATTTCGTACAAGGTACGGTGTTACGAGACTGTCCATTGATGTAGGCCTCCTTTGATTGTGTCGGATCTAGGATCGAAGTACGATTTCCCATGTAGAAGTGGGGCTGCAAAAGAAGATGTTGAAAGTATACTTTATGGTGTTTAAGGGGCTGGAATTTGGTGTTGAAATGTAGGATGAAAGAAAGTAGAATATTGCTAGAAATTTAGGATGGAGAAAGGTTGAAGATGAGTGCTTGAAGAAGAAACAATGGTGGAAATGGTTGTGGGAAATTTTGGTGAAGAAGAAAGGTTTTAAGTTGCTGGAAAATGAAATAAAAAAAACAAGAACAAGGAACAAGGAAGAACCTATACAATAAAGTGTATAAACCCGAACTTTATACGCTCTTTGTTTGAAGGACTTGGACCCATTGATTATGAAATCAAGAACCCGAAGTATCTGGTTTGACAACACAAGTACGGGACTTGAAAATGTCAAAAAGAGTTCAATGAAAAACTAAGTTGAGAGAAATTCTCACAAGTAATTTTTGATTCATAAGTTGTGTAACCTTTTTACATTAAAAATCTGAAACATATATAAGAAATACAATAGGGAAATCTGAAATGCTTCAAATTTCAAAAGAAAACTACCTATTTGATCTAAGGGTGGCGTTGAGGAAGTTTAATTTGAAACAAATCTGATGGTTGTATTTGAAATAAACAAATTGATCAGCATTAAAAATGGCTCCTAAATGAAGCGGGAACACTTGAATTTCAAACAAAATGCACATGACAATTGTTTGAATTCAAAAACCAAACTTCTTGGCCTTATCCTTGAGAATTCCGCCCATTGCTTTGAGAGGGAGTTCAAATCTGCCACACACATGCTGATATGAACGTCAATGGCAAAGACCCAGAGAAGTACCCAGGTGGCCCCATTACTCGAGCAAGGGCCAAGGAGTTCCAAGCAGCCATGGAAAATATGTTTACATCAAGCTTGGGACGTGAGAAAGAAGAAATAATAAGGGAGGAACACTTTACTTTGCTTATGCATGAATTTGCATGAGTATTTAAAGTTTGCATAACATTCATTGCATTCAATAAACATGTTGTTCATTAAAGCATGCGTTGCATTTAAACATGTAGTTCATTTAGTTATACACTTCATTTAACTAAGTAGTTCATTGATTAAACTAGTTCATTCAAGATTATTAGTTCATTGAATAAAGTTAGTTCATTAATTAAACTAGTTCATTCATCAAACTAGCTCATTTATTAAACTAACTCTTAATTGTTTACATGCATGTTTTCAATTAAAGATTGAATAAAGTTTACCTTTGTGTCTAGGTGCATGAGGGAAGATGAACGGTTTTACCAGATGCAAGAATATCAGCAGAATGTCTTCCAATTCTGGATGCGATACAGACGTGTTTGGATCCAGAAATCAATTGGACGTTATTCCTCCATCTCTTAGCTTTCCAATGCCTTTTGAATCACCTCAATCCGATATCGGGAGCTTGAGATACGAATGATTTACTGAAGACAGTGCAGGCTGAAATTTTTATTACGGGAATTTTATGCATGGATGATTTGAATGAATTTGAGCCAAGGAAGAGTTCTTTCATCTTCTACCAAGAGACAAGCAATTGATGGCCATCTTAATTCAGCAAATTCAAGGCATTCAAGGTTGATGTTATCACCATTCAAGTGGGGGTTTCAAAATTCATTGAGGAGACATGAAATGAAGGCTGGATGAAACTCATCTTTTTATGACATTCAAGTCATATTAATCAGCTTGGAAGATGAAGAGTTGCACTTAAGCTGGACAGCAAGGATGTCTACATTCATCCTTGTCCACATTCATCCCCTTTCTCTTCATATGATAGCAAAACAAGGCAGCCCAAGAGTCCTTCTTAATTTGGACGAAAATATGACTAAATTCAACCTCAATTTGTCTAAACTAATCAGCTTTGAAGATGAGAAGAAAGGACAAAGCATTCATGTGTATTCAAGTGCATTAAGATGAGCATTCATCTTTCTTGTAACACCTTTTCATATTCTGCCTACTTCTACTATAAATAGGCATCTTTAGGATCATTGTAAGACACACTTTGAATATATAAAACATCTTTGAAAGATTGCTTTCATTCTTGTTCTCTTGTGGAACTTTATCGGCTTCAAGTTAGTCTTGTAGTCTTCATCCATTTCCCTTTTGTTATAGCGTTGGTTCCTAGCTCATCTATAGCTAGTGGGTCACGTTCCATATCCTACCACTTCATTTTCACTTTATTATATTGCTGGTTCCTAACTCTTTATAGTTAGGGGGTCACAATCCATCCTTTGAATTTCTTCATCTTAACGCCAACACCCCATCATCTTCACCTACATTTTCATCTTTTATTTTTTTTTCTTCCATAATCACAACTATCACTCTTCCTACACCCCTTCTACATATCTTTCATCCCATTATTTCTATTTCTTATTTATCTATTCCTACTTACATTGTTGTTTGAGTAATTTCAGAATACATTCAAAGCACTGCAGAGTTCTTACTAGAATCACGATCGGGCATTCATATATATGATTCAAAACTCATAGTCGAGATCATATCATTTGGTATCAGAGCCTAGACGATTCAGTAAGCGTATTATTTTTCTCTCTCCCGGGTTAGTAAAAAAAATCACAAAAAAATCAAAAAAAAAATCTTAAAGAGGGAGGGAGCAATCTATTCTTGTTTAAAAAAATTACAATACATCATTTCTTATTGCTGAATTACAAATTCCTTTACCTATTCTTAGTAATTCTTTCTTTTTGAAGCCATTATCCTTTTATTATTCACCATTCTCCTACCAAGCTAGAATTGTTTCAGCCGAAGTCCACGAGACACTTGTAAGCCTTGAGGAAGTTCCCAAAAGGACTTGAAAATAAAGCACGAGTGGTAAAAGGCATGAGTGTGCATTAAAGGGAAAAGCCTAACCCGAGTGAAACACGAGTGTGAGTGCATTTTCTTTGGAGTGGAAAGGTGAGATTTTGTGTTAGTAAGGTTTAATTTCTTTTGTTTCTTTATCTAACATGTCACAAAGATCTGGTCATAGTGGTGAAGGAGTTCCCAATTTGCAAAATCAGGCTATGCTTCAAGCAATGGCCAAAATGATCCAAGAGCAATTGGAGCCCCTAATTGAACGAATAGACCAGCTTGAAATTTCACAAGCTAATCAGGGTAATGAGGAGTATCCTGAAGAAGTTGAAGTAGATGATGTGCAAGATCAAGTATCCCAACATAGCATGGTACAACAAGGCCAGAGAGCTCGACCACGAGTAGACGATAATCTCAGCAACATCAAGATTACCATTCCTCCTTTTCAAGGAAGAACGGATCCCTGAAACCTATTTTGCATGGGAAAAGAAGGTTGAGCACATTTTGAGTGCCATAACTATTCAGAGCTTAAAAAGGTAAAACTCGCTGCCATTGAGTTTACGGATTATGCACTAATATGGTGGGATCAATTGACATCAAGTAGGAGACGCAATGGAGAACATCCTATCACTACATGGGATGAAATGAAAGCGGTGATGCGAAGGCGATTCATTCCAACCCACTACCATCGAGAGTTATTCAACCGTCTTCAAAATCTTTCACAAGGTAACCAAGTGTTGAAGATTACTACAAAGAGATGGAGGTGTCCATGATTCGAGCCAACATCGACGAGGATCGAGAAGCCACAATGGCAAGATTCCTAGCGGGACTAAATCCGGACATTGCGAACGTGGTCGAGTTGCAACATTATGTGGAGATGGAAGACATGGTGCATATGGCCATGAAAGTGGAAAAACAGCTCAAAAGAAAGGGTGTCACACGATCTTATGGGAGTTCAACATCAAAATGGGGGCAAAGTTCATACAAGAAGACTCCTCCAATACCGTCCCACGAAAAAGGAGGACCACCGAAAGGAAGTAAGCCCATTTCGAAACCAGCAAGGGTAAGACTACCGCTACTCCAAATCGTTCCGTGACATACAATGTTTTAAGTGTTTGGGGCGTGGACACATTGCAAGCCAATGTCCGAACCGCAACACCATGCTTCTTCGAGATGATGGAGAAGTTGAATCGGAACAAGAAGAGGATGAGAATGAAGATGTTGCCATCGAAGAAGAAGAATTAGAGTATGGCGTGGAAGGAGAGGTTCTTGTTGTCAAAAGAAGCCTAAACGCATACAATCCGTTGGAGGAAATGAACAACGAGAAAATATCTTCCATACTCGTTGCCATGTTGGAGGAAAGGTATGCTTTGTTATTATTGATGGTGGTAGTTGCACTAATGTTGCTAGTACCTTAATGGTAGATACACTTGGCTTGGCAACAACAAAGCATCCACAACCCTTATAAGCTACAATGGCTCAACGATGGAGGAGAACTCAAGGTGACCAAACAAGTTCGAATTGTTTTCTCTATTGGGAAGTACAAAGACGAGGTATTATGCGATGTCGTTCCAATGCACGCAAGCCATTTATTACTTGGAAGGCCTTGGCAATTTGATAGGCGAGTGATCCATGACGGGTATACCAACCGTATATCGTTCACCCATGAAGCAAAGAAGATCACTTTAGCCCCACTTTCTCCAAAACAAATACATGAAGACCAAATTTTATTGAGAGGAAAAATTGAAAAAGCCAAAGAGAGAGAGACCAAAATGGAGGTAAAAGCAAAGGAGTGTGATCAAAATGAGGGAAGGAAAATCAGCATTCTTTCTAAAAGAGAGAGTTGAAAAAGAGTTTAATGACAGCAAAGGAAGCACTTGTGCTCATGTACAAGGAAAATTTCTTGAATACTAACTACCTTGATCAAAATTTGCCTGCTTTTGTTGTGTCTTTATTGCAGGAGTTTGATGACCTATTTCCGGAGGAAATACCAAGTGGGCTGCCACCTATTCGTGGCATAGAACATCAAATAGACTTTGTTCCCGAGCCGTCATTCCAAACCGACCAGCGCATCAAGCAACCCCGAAGAAACTAAGGAGTTGCAAAGGCAAGTATCTGAGTTGATGTCAAAAGGCTACGTGAGGGAAAGCCTTAGCCCATGTGCCGCCGTGCCGGTTCTACTTGTGCCAAAGAAGGATGGAACTTGGCGCATGTGTGTGGACTGCCGAGCGGTAAACAAAATTACGGTAAAGTATCGTCACCCTATTCCTCGCTTAGATGACATGTTAGATGAGCTTAGTGGTTCTAACCTCTTTTCCAAGATTGATCTTAAAAGTGGTTACCACCAAATACGAATGCGGGAAGGTGATGAGTGGAAAACAGCATTCAAAACTAAGCAAGGCCTTTATGAGTGGTTGGTTATGCCTTTTGGCTTAACTAATGCTCCAAGCACGTTTATGAGGTTAATGAATCATGTTCTTAGGCCATTCTTGGGTAAGTTTTTGTGTGGTTTACTTTGATGACATTCTAATCTATAGTAAAACCATGGAAGAACATGTTCAACATTTAAGGTCAGTTTTGCTAGTTTTGAGGAAGGAAAAACTGTTTGCTAACTTACAAAAATGTACATTTTGTACTGACAGGGTTGTTTTCATAGGTTTCGTTGTGAGTTCTGAAGGCTTGGAGGTGGACAAAGAGAAGGTTAAAGCCATTGAAGAGTGGCCACGACCAGCAAGCATTTCTCAAGTTAGGAGCTTCCATGGACTTGCAAGTTTTTTATCAAGATTCGTCCCCAACTTCAGCACCATAGCCGCCCCACTAACAAGTGTTATTAAGAAGAATTCTAAATTCTTTTGGGGGGAGGATCAAGAGAAGTCCTTTAATAGTATTAAAGATTGTTTAATACATGCCCCTTTACTTGCTCTACCTGATTTTAATCTAACTTTTGAAATTGAATGTGATGCATCAGGTGTAGGAATTGGAGCAGTTTTGTCTCAAGGTGGACATCCTATAGCCTATTTCAGTGAAAAATTAAGTGGAGCTACGCTTAATTACCCTACCTATGACAAGGAGATGTATGCTCTTGTGAGGGCAATGGAAACATGGCAACATTACCTTTGGCCTAAGGAGTTCATCATTCACACTGATCATGAGGCATTGAAACATATCCGGGGGCAGCATAAACTCAACAAAAGGCATGCCAAATGGGTGGAGTTTCTTGAAACTTTCCCATATGTTATCAAGTACAAGAAAGGTAAGGAGAATATAGTTGCCGATGCATTGTCACGGAGGTATATTCTTTTAAACACTTTGGAATCTAAGTTATTGGGTTTTGTTTTTATTAAAGACTTATATGTCTCTGACTCTGATTTTGGAGAGATTTACAAAGCTTGTGAGAAAGGGTCAATTGAAAAATACTATAAGCATGATGGTTTCCTATTTAAGGAAGGAAGACTATGCATCCCTCAAGGTTCCATGCGTGAATTGCTAACTAAGGAAGCTCATGGAGGAGGATTAATGGGACATTTTGGGATAGCAAAGACTTTGGCTATACTTCAAGAGCACCTATATTGGCCTAAAATGAAACGAGATGTGGAGAGGTTGTGTGAGCGATGCATCACTTGCAGGAAGGCCAAATCTAAAGTCATGCCACATGGACTTTACACACCACTACCCATACCGGAAGCACCATGGATGGATATTTCAATGGATTTTGTGCTAGGGCTTCCACATACCAAGAATAACAAAGATTCCATCTTTGTAGTTGTGGATAGATTCTCCAAAATGGCTCATTTCATTCCCTGTAACAAAACTAATGATGCCTCACATATTGCTACTTTGTTTTTCAGGGAAATCTTAAGGTTACATGGCATACCAAGAACTATTGTGTCTGATCGGGATGTGAAGTTCTTAAGTCACTTTTGGAGAGCCCTATGGAGTAAGATTGGTACTAAGTTACTATTCTCCACCACTTGCCACCCTCAAACAGATGGCCAAACTGAAGTGGTGAACCGAGTACTTTCTATGTTACTTCGATCCATCATTAGGAAGAATTTGAAAACATGGGAGGAGAGTTTACCACATGTGGAGTTTGCATACAACCGTTCGATCCATAGTACTACAGGGCACACGCCTTTTGAAGTGGTGTATGGATTCAATCCATTAACACCGATAGACTTGTTACCATTACCCGCTGATCAAATTGTGAATAAAGATGGACTTAATAAAGCTGAATTTGTTAAGAAGCTTCATCAACAAGTGCGGGAGAACATTGAAAAACGAACCAAGCAATATGAGCAGCAAGCAAATAAGGGTCGAAGCGAATTTCCTTTGAGCCAGGGGATTGGGTGTGGCTGCACATGAGGAAAGAAAGGTTCCCGGCTCAACGAAAGTCCAAATTAATGCCTCGGGAGATGGACCATTCCAAATAGTCAAGAAGATCAATGACAATGCCTATCAATTAGATCTTCCAGGTGAGTTTAATGTTAGTGCAACCTTCAATGTTGCTGACCTATCTCCTTATGATGTAGATGACGATTTGGGGACAAATCGCCTTAAAGAGGGAGGGACTGATATGAACGTCAATGGCAAAGACCCAGAGAAGTACCCAGGTGGCCCCATTACTCGAGCAAGGGCCAAGGAGTTCCAAGCACCCATGGAAAATATGTTTACATCAAGCTTGGGACGTGAGAAAGAAGAAATAATAAGGGAGGAACACTTTACTTTGCTTATGCATGAATTTGCATGAGTATTTAAAGTTTGCATAACATTCATTGCATTCAATAAACATGTTGTTCATTAAAGCATGCGTTGCATTTAAACATGTAGTTCATTTAGTTATACACTTCATTTAACTAAGTAGTTCATTGATTAAACTAGTTCATTCAAGATTATTAGTTCATTGAATAAAGTTAGTTCATTAATTAAACTAGTTCATTCATCAAACTAGCTCATTTATTAAACTAACTCTTAATTGTTTACATGCATGTTTTCAATTAAAGATTGAATAAAGTTTACCTTTGTGTCTAGGTGCATGAGGGAAGATGAACGGTTTTACCAGATGCAAGAATATCAGCAGAATGTCTTCCAATTCTGGATGCGATACAGACGTGTTTGGATCCAGAAATCAATTGGACGTTATTCCTCCATCTCTTAGCTTTCCAATGCCTTTTGAATCACCTCAATCCGATATCGGGAGCTTGAGATACGAATGATTTACTGAAGACAGTGCAGGCTGAAATTTTTATTACGGGAATTTTATGCATGGATGATTTGAATGAATTTGAGCCAAGGAAGAGTTCTTTCATCTTCTACCAAGAGACAAGCAATTGATGGCCATCTTAATTCAGCAAATTCAAGGCATTCAAGGTTGATGTTATCACCATTCAAGTGGGGGTTTCAAAATTCATTGAGGAGACATGAAATGAAGGCTGGATGAAACTCATCTTTTTATGACATTCAAGTCATATTAATCAGCTTGGAAGATGAAGAGTTGCACTTAAGCTGGACAGCAAGGATGTCTACATTCATCCTTGTCCACATTCATCCCCTTTCTCTTCATATGATAGCAAAACAAGGCAGCCCAAGAGTCCTTCTTAATTTGGACGAAAATATGACTAAATTCAACCTCAATTTGTCTAAACTAATCAGCTTTGAAGATGAGAAGAAAGGACAAAGCATTCATGTGTATTCAAGTGCATTAAGATGAGCATTCATCTTTCTTGTAACACCTTTTCATATTCTGCCTACTTCTACTATAAATAGGCATCTTTAGGATCATTGTAAGACACACTTTGAATATATAAAACATCTTTGAAAGATTGCTTTCATTCTTGTTCTCTTGTGGAACTTTATCGGCTTCAAGTTAGTCTTGTAGTCTTCATCCATTTCCCTTTTGTTATAGCGTTGGTTCCTAGCTCATCTATAGCTAGTGGGTCACGTTCCATATCCTACCACTTCATTTCCACTTTATTATATTGCTGGTTCCTAACTCTTTATAGTTAGGGGGTCACAATCCATCCTTTGAATTTCTTCATCTTAACGCCAACACCCCATCATCTTCACCTACATTTTCATCTTTTATTTTTTTTTTCTTCCATAATCACAACTATCACTCTTCCTACACCCCTTCTACATATCTTTCATCCCATTATTTCTATTTCTTATTTATCTATTCCTACTTACATTGTTGTTTGAGTAATTTCAGAATACATTCAAAGCACTGCAGAGTTCTTACTAGAATCACGATCGGGCATTCATATATATGATTCAAAACTCATAGTCGAGATCATATCACATGCACACACGTGTCAAGGCTTCCATGTGTGGGCGCCATGCTTGGGGAGCTACTGGAGCTTTGCTAGAGCCTTTAGCTTGATGCACCTTGCTGTAGGACACTCTCCTAAGTGTAGGTACATGTCCCTCCATGTTTAAGCTATCATTGGACTCATTAGCTGGAGTTGAGCTACTGGAGCTGAAGTTGAGCTAGTTGAGCTGATTTGGAGTGTTGGAGCTGAAATGAGCTGAAAACAATGCTTGTGGGCTGTTTTGAGCTGAGTTGAGCTACACCCTTATTGTTGAGCTTCAATTGAGCTAGCAAGAAGGTCCTTAGCTGCAACTCTTTTATTATGCCGCTGTAGAAACAAAGTAAACACACATAAACTTATTGAGGACATAATATAAACAAACTAATTAGATACATATAAGTATAAACCAAGTATAAGTAATTAATATGCCACATATCAGAATGCAACACATTGAAAAACTTGTTATCTAAGGCTGAAACATTGAGAAATGACTTGGAAGCTTTAATGCATTTATTTGAAAGAACTTCCCTGAATAGCTTAGCCTTAGAACGAGTAATAAGGCCTATTGGCATGACCTCCGGATCAGGTGTTGGTGTTGATGTGCTCATATCATCCCCCTTTCTTTTAAGTGATTTGTCCTCAAATCAGCATCATCTTCAAACGGGGACAGATCAGAAACATTGAATGTAGCACTTACATTATAATCTCCCGAGAAGTCCAACTTGTAAGCATTGTCGTTCACTTTCTCCAACACTTGAAAAGGACCATCTCCTCGTGGTAACAACTTCGATCTCCGTTGTGTTGGAAATCGTTCCTTTCAGAAATGAACCCAAACCCAATCTCCAACGTCAAAGATAACACGTTTGCGTCCTTTATTGGCGTGTTGTTCATATTGCTGGGTTCTTCTCTCGATATTCTCCTTGACTTGCTGATGAAGTCTTTGTACAAATTCAGCCTTGGTTTTGCCATCTTTATTCACAACATGTTCAAGAGGCAAAGGCAAAATATCAACAGGAGTCAAGGGATTAAATCCGTATACCACTTCAAACGGTGAATGCTTTGTTGTTGAATGAACAGAATGATTGTAAGCAAACTCGACGTGCGGCAAGCATTCTTCCTAAGTCTTGATTTCTTGCGAATAATGGATCTCAATAAGGTAGACAAAACTCGATTCACAACCTCAGTTTGTCCATCAGTCTGGGGGTGGCAAGTTGTAGAAAACATCAGCTTTGTTCCTATCTTGTCCCAAAGTGTCCTCCAAAAGTGGCTCAGAAACTTCACATCTAGATCGAAAACAATCGTCCTCGGAACTCCATGTAGTCTAACCACTTCTTTGAAAAAACAAGTTAGCCACATTTGTTGCATTATCTGTCTTGTGGCAAGCAATGAAATGTGCCATCTTCGAAAAACGATCAACAACAACAAATATGCTATCTCATCTTGTCTTTGTCCTTGGGAGACCTAGCACAAAAACCATAGAAATATCTACCCAAGGTGAACTAGGAATAGGTAAAGGCATATACATACCATGCGGCATAACCTTAGACTTAGCTTTCTTGCACGTGACACATCGCTGACATATTCGTTCAACGTCTCTTCGCATTTTCGGCCAAAACATATGTTCCTTCAGAATATGTAAGGTCTTGGTAACTCCAAAGTGTCCCATAAGTCCACCTTCATGTGCTTCTCGAACTAGAATTTCCCGGATGGATCCTCGAGGGATACAGATTCGTCCTTCCTTGAAAAGGTATCCATCATGTCGGTAGTACTTGTCATCTGCACCTTTTTCACACAAACTAAATTTTTCTCCAAAATCAAGGTTAGTTGCATAAAGGTCTTTAATATAAGAAAACCTAATCAAATGAGAATTCAAAAAATTAAGAAGTACATACCTTCAGGACAAAGCATCTGCCACGACATTATCCTTACCTTTCTTGTAACGAATGACATGAGGAAAGGATTCCAGAAATTCAACCCACTTGGCATGTCGCCTATTCAACTTATGCTGACCGGTAATGTGCTTCAATGCTTCATGGTCAGTGTGGATGATAAACTCTTTCGGCAAAAGGTAATGCTGCCATGTCTCAAGAGCTCGAATAAGTGCATACATCTCTTTGTCGTATGTCGGGTAATTCAACGTAGCTCCACTTAACTTTTCATTGAAATATGCAATAGGTCACTTTTCCTGTGTTACGACTGCTCCAATTCCTATACTCGAAGCATCACACTCAATCTCGAAAATCTTGTCAAAGTTTGGAAAAGCTAACACCGGTGCTTTGATCAAACACTCCTTAATGGCAAGAAATGTGTCTTCTTGTTCCTTACCCCAATTGAAGAGGGCATTCTTTTTAATGATTCCGGTTGTTAAGGGGGTGGTAATGAAACTGAAGTTTGGCACAAATCATCGATAAAAACTCGCAAGCCCATGGAAACTTCTCACTTGGCTTACTGATGTCGGTCTTGGCCATTCTTGAATTGCCCTTATCTTTTCAGGATCAACTTCCACACACTGCGAACTAATAATAAAGCCAAAAAATGTAAGCTTGTTAGTACAAAATACACATTTTTGAAGATTACTGAACAGTCATTCTTTCCTCAAAGTGCTAAGAACATTTCTCAATTGCTCTTCATGTTCCTGCAATGTCTTGTTGTAAATTAAGATATCATCAAAATAAACAACACAATACTTACCAATGTAGGGTTCGAGCACATGATTCATCAACCTCATGAATGTACTAGGCGCATTGGTTAAGCCAAAAGGCATTACCAACTATTCGTACAAACCTTGTTTGGTTTTGAATGCTATCTTCCACTCGTCTCCTTCCTTTATTCAGATCTGATGATAGCCGCTCTTTAGGTCAATCTTAGAGAAAATACTCACACCACACAACTTATTCCAACATGTCATCAAGGCGAGGAGTATGATGCCGGTACTTGATAGTGATCTGATTCACTGCTCGACAATCCACACACATTCTCCAAGTTCCATCCTTTTTTGGCACCAACAAGACTGGCACTGCACATGGACTTAAGCTCTCTCGAATGTAACCCTTTTCCATCAACTCACTGATTTGCTTTTGAAGTTCCTTCCTCTCTTCGGAGTTACTTCGGTATGCTGGTTGATTTGGAATTTGTGGCTCCCGGAATAAAGTCAATCTGATGTTCAATACCATGAATCGGTGGTAATCCACTTGGTGTTTCTTCCGGAAAGACATCTTTAAATTCATGCAAAAGAGTCGAAATAGAAATAGGTAAATCATCAGGATGGTTAGTCAACAATAAATTCTCTTTATACATCAAAATAAGTAAAGTTTGTTGAGTTGAAAGATGCTTCCTGATTTCTTTTCCGCTTGCAAAGACGTTCATCTTTTTCTTCCCTTTCATTGTTTCGATGCTCCTTTTCAGAGTAGCTTGATCATCATTCACTTGGCTCGGTGTTAAAGGTGCCAAAGTGATCTTCTTACCTCCATGCGAGAATGAATATCGATTGGTGTATCCATCATGTATCGCTCGCTTATCGAACTGCCACAGTCATCCAAATAACAAATGGTTTGCATCCATGGACACCACATCGCAAAGAACCTCATCCTTGTATTTTCCAATGGAAAATGGAACCTTCACTTGCGTGGTGACTTTTAATTCACCTCTATCGTTCAGCCACTGCAATTTGTAAGGATTTGGGTGCTTTGACGTCTTCAAACCTAACCTGTCAACCATAAGAGTACTTGCAACATTAGTACAACTTCCTCTATCAATTATAATAATACATACCTTATCATTCACATGACATCTTGTGTGAAAGATGTTTTCATGTTGCTGCTCTTCTTGTGACACTTACGCATTCAGGCTTCGTTTGACTACGAGAATCTCACCATCTGCTGCCAATTCGATCTCGTCTTCTTCTTCCTCCTTAGGAATTTTCGGTTTATCTTTTCCATGATCATACTCGATCTCACCATTTTCTAACAAAGGCATCATGTTCTAGTTTGGACATTGGCTTGCTACGTGTCCTCGTCCAACGTCTACAATGGGTGGCTTTGGCTTGCTCGATTCTGGCTTTTCTTTAATTTGAATAGGTGCTGACTTCTTGAATTTTTTTTGAATGAAACGAGGGTTAGAAAAATTATTAATGAACTATTACCTAGGGAAGAAGATTTCTTCCTTTGCTGACGTTCAACTTTGATTGCCATATGCACCATCTCGTCCAATTCAACATAATGTTGTAATTCTACAACATTGGCAATCTCTTGGTTAAGACCAGCTAAGAAACGTGCCATTGTTGCTTCTCGATCTTCTTCAATGTTGGCACGGATCATGGCCATCTCCATTTCTTTAAAATAATCTTCAACGCTTCTATTGCCTTGTTTTAAATTCTGCAACTTCTGGAACAAGTCTCGATGGTAGTGAGACTGTACAAATCTCCTCTGCATGATTCTTTTCATTTCAAGCCATGTTGTGATTGGCCCTTTGCATGTTCTTCTTCGTGTACTGATTAATTGGTCCCACCAAATTAATGTATAATCCACAAACTCCATTGCTGCCAATCGTACCTTCTTTTGTTCAGAATAGTTGTAACAATCGAACACATGTTCTACCTTGCTTTCCCATGCTAGATAGGCATCTATATTTGTTTTTCCTTTAAAAGGAGGTATGGTAACTCAAACGTTGCTCAAATTGTCATCAAGTTGTGCACGCCCTCCATGATGTCTCGGGGCATTCGGTGTTGATGATCGGTCCATTTCATCATCATCATTGTTGTCAGCATACTCTTCATTGTGTTCGTCATCTCTAGGCTGATTTTGCCTTCGTGGGTCGTGGGTTGCTCAGGTGTTGCCTTGTGACCCTTCAAGACTGTCTATTCTTTCATGTAATGGCTCGAGTTCATCCTTCAACAATTTCTGCAATTCTCGAATCATGACCTGCATTTGCAGATTCGGTTGTCCTCCATCTTGATTCATTTCGCTAGAACCTGTCATTGTTAGAAAAAAAAATAAAACCTCACTTGCACACTCACAAAAGTCTCACAATTCTCTCCAAGGAAAGTAGATATGGCACTCCACTCTACGCTCGTGTTTCACTCGGGAAATATGGCTTTTACTTTCCCCTTCTGTTCTCACACGCTCAATATGCCTTTTTCCACTCCTCTCGCATTTAGGTTCTTTAAGGAACTAACTTAAGACTTTGTCAAACCTGTTCAAGTGTGTCGGCTAAATAACAACAACGGTTAGTAAACAAAAGAAATAAGGTAAGGTAGGCTTAGAATTAGAAAGAAAAGAAAGAAATGGGTGACTTACTACACAGAAACGCTTACAACTTTCCTTCACCGAACAATCAAATTCTCTTCGTGCCCAGTTGATGTTGTAATGTTCACTGTTGTAGAACACATTGCCATTGCAATTTCTTTCATCATTTTCACTTTTTGAAGTGCTTTTCTTCTTTCTTTTTTGAAACTGAATTTTTTCTTTTTTTTTATATTTCGCACTCACAAAGATGATTTCTCACTTGAATCCAACCTAAGCTTTGATTACCATATGTTACGAGGCTGTCCATTGATGTAGGCCTCCTTTGATTGTGTCGGATCTAGGATCGAAGTAAGATTTCCCATGTAGAAGTGGGGCTGCAAAAGAAGATGTTGAATGTATAGTTTATGGTGTTTAAGGGACTGGAATTTGGTGTTGAAATGTAGGATGAAAGAAGGTAGAACATTGTTGGAAATTTAGGATGGAGAAAGGTTGAAGATGAGTGCTTGAAGAAGAAACAATGGTGGAAATGGTTGCTGGAAATTTTGGTGAAGAAGAAAGGTTTTAAGTTGCTGGAAAATGAAATTAAAAAAAACAAGAACAAGGAAGAACCTATACAATAAAGTGTATAAACCCAAACCATATACGCTCTTTGTTCGATGGACTTGAACCCATTGATTAAGAAATCAAGAACCCGAAGTATCTGGTTTGACAACACAAGTACGAGACTTGAAAATGTCAGAAAAAGTTCAATGAAAAACTAAGTTGAGAGAAATTCTCACAAGTAATTTTTGATTCATAAGTTGTGTAACCTTTTTACATTAAAAATCTGAAACATATATAAGAAATACAAGAGGGAAATCTGAAATGCTTCAAATTTCAAAAGAAAACTACCTATTTGATCTAAGTGTGGCGGTGAGGAAGTTTAATTTGAAACAAATCTGATGGCTGTATTTGAAATAAACAAACTGATCAGCATTAAAATGGCTCCTAAATGAAGCGGGAACACTTGAATTTCAAACAAAATGCAGATGGCATTTGTTTGAATTCAAAAATCAAACTTCTTGGCCTTATCCTTGAGAATTCCGCCCATTGCTTTGAGAGGGAGTTCAAATCTGCCACACACATGTGTCAAGGCTGCCATGTGTGGACGCCATGCTTGGGGAGCTGTTGGAGCTTTGCTGGAGCCTTTAGCTTGATGCACCTTGATGTAGGACACTCTCCTAAGTGTAGGTACATGTCCCTCCATGTTTGAGCTACCATTGGACTCATTAGCTGGAGTTGAGCTGATTTGGAGTGTTGGAGCTGAAATGAGTTGAAAACAATGCTGGTGGGCTGTTTTGAGCTGAGTTGAGCTTCAATCCAGCTAATAGGAAGGTCCTTAGCTCTGCAACTCTTTATTATGCCGCTATAAAAACAAACTAAACACATAAACTTATTGAAGACATAATATAAACAAACTAATTAGATACATATAAGTATAAACTAAGTATTAGTAATTAATATTTCACATATCAGCATGCAATACATTGAAATACTTGTTATCTAAGGCTGAAACATTGAGAAATGACTTGGAAGCTTTAATGCATTTATTTGAAAGAACTTCCCTGAATAGCTTAGCCTTAGAACGAGTGATAGGGCCTGTTGACATGACCTCCTGATCAGGTGTTGGTGTTGATGTGCTCACATCATACGGGCACTATGAATTCTTGGTAATGCCCTTTGGGCTAACCAAGGCATCGGTAGTGATACCAAATGATATGAGGCTGTATAGGGACGTGGGAACCTTCAATTTGATGGCTTGGAAACAAAACATGGGCTTTAGACTCAAACAAGGAAGTTAGGCGCAAATCTGAAAATTCAAGAGAAAAGAGAAGGGCTTTTCTTGAAAATTTCAGAATTAAAGCTGGAAAATTAAAGAAAAAAAGTGAATATGATAGATTATATGATGAATAATAAGATTATAGCTATGAACATTGAAAAAGATAAAGAAAAAGAAATGTAAAACAAATCTAAAATTTCCAGCTTTGTTTATGGCTTGTGGAGATGGCGTGAAGGTTGAAGATGAAGATGGCTTGCGATTTGTTTTGTCCTCGGCACCCTCTTAGACTCAATTATCTAAGCAAGCAACCTCAAGCGGCTCTAACCCACCCTCCTAGACGCAATTACCTAGGCAAGCAGGAGTGTGAAGATCAACAACAATCAACCCGGTTGAAAACGTTGAAGATGGCTTCTAGACAAGTTTTTTGAACACTTGCAAACACGTATTCAAAGAATACTAAACTCTCAAAAGAGAACCTTTTATTAACCAATGAAAATCTCCAAAAACAAAGAAGAAAGAATCATCCTTTTATAGATGAAGGATGACTTTAACCTAAAGCTAAGAATGAATAAAATAAACAAAGAAATCTAGTCCATTAAATTGGACTTGATCTAACAGCTTAAGAGAAGGGTGGCTGGTTTCTAAAGTATATAAAACCCTAAAAACATAATTTCAATGTTAATAATTAGGTTGAGCTAAGTCTAATTCGTCCAAAAGCTTTATAAATTAGCTTTTGGGCTGAATTTACAAAATCCCTTAGTTAAACCCGTATCCAGTTTTCTGCTTGCGCAGTCTTCAGTAAAATGAATGTATCTTGAGCTTCTGATGTCAAATTGACGCGTTTCGAGATGAGTTGGAAAGGTAACTGAATGATGGTCAATTTGTTAGAAGACAACTCGACCCAGAAATGCCTGGATCCCATCCGAAATTTCATCTCAAGTCGGCTGATGCTTCAGCTTTGCATAACAGTTTCAGTTTCTTATTGGACCTTGTTGTTTGCATCAAACAACTTCAACTTCTTGTCCAATATGAGTAGTTTGACCGTGCTCATGCTTGTATCATCCTCACCTTCCTCAAAAGGATTTGTCCTCAAATTTGAAGTATCAAAGGGAAAAAGCTATGGCATGTGAAATGGTTTCAAGTTCTTGTCTTCAATGCATCGTTCTAGCCCTCCTATGCATATGCATGTATCAGGTAGTCTTTATGGATTTGATGAATCAGGTTTTCAAACCCTATTTAGACAAATTCGTGGTGGTATTTATTGATGACATCTTGATCTATTCTAAGAATGCTGCCAAACATCGAAACCACCACCGCTACGTGCTTCAGATCCTTTGAGAGAAGCAATTGTTTGCTAAATTCTCTAAGTGTGAGTTTTGACTCACTGAAGTTACCTTCCTTAGCCATATTATATTAGCTTCGGGCATCCAAGTAGACCCAAAGAAAATCCAAACCATCCTTGATTGGCACCCACTGAATAAGATTAGTAAAGTAAGAAGTTTCCTTGGTCTTGTTGTTTATTATAAAAGATTCCTTAAGGGATTTTCTATGATAGTAACCCCATTTTCTAAGTTATTCTGTTTGTTTGGACCGAGGAACAATAAAGAATTTTTAATCAATTGAAACAAGTCTTGACCTACGCACCGATTCTGAGTCCAGAAAGGACTATACAGTTATAGTGATGCAGTGAACCTCGGGTTAGGATATGCATTAATGCAAGAAGTCAAAATCATTGCTTATGCTGCGAGACAACTAAAGCCACTTGAGATGAATTACCCTACTCATATCTTGGAGCTAGCTGCAGTTGTCTTTGCATTGAAAATTTGGGGGTATTATCTCTAGAAGAGAAATGATATCTCTTCACCGATAATAAAAGCCTCAAATATCTGTCGTCATAGAAGGAATTGAATCTTCGGCAATGACGATGGATTGATCTCCGTAAAGACTACGATCTTGTCATTAAGTATCATTCGGGCAAGGCTAGCGTTGTTGCTGACGCACTCTGCTGCAAACCTCTGCTTGGTTAGTATTGTCATTGATCATCGAATCCTATCCACCGCTTATTGCATTGAGCTCATTATAAAATCATTGTATTGTAGCTCTCCGAACTATTAATGCTCACTTTTAACTACGGAAGCACCATAGTTTTGTAGCTGAACTTCAGGTTTAGTCTACTATCGTAACGAAAATCAAAGCTTTGCAGAACGAAGACCTTGATTCAGTCCATAGCTTTTAAGTTGCAAGATCATGGTGATCCTAACTTAAGAGTTAATTCTGAAGGATTGCTATGTTTTCGTGATCGGGTCTGTGTACCCAATGATGAATCTCTTTGCACTAATATCCTCAAAGAAGCTCATTTGAGTTCTTATTCAGTTCACCCAGGTTCTATAAAGATGAACAAAGATCTCCGGGAACTTTATTGGTGGTCGGGCATTAAGCAAGCTATAGTTGACTTCGTGTCCAAATGCCTCATGTGCCAGCGTGTTAAAGTTGAACATTGTATTCCTATTGGCTTATTGCAACCTATTGGGCCTGCCACAGTGGAAGTGGAAGAGAATCACTATGGACTTTGTTAGTGGTTTACCTCTAACTCCCGCAAAACACGATGCTATCTGGGTCATTGTGGACCGTTTTACCAAGTCAGCACACTTCCTGATACATGCATGAGCGCGGTCAAATTACTCATATTGGATAAGAAGTTGAAGTTGTTTGATGCAAACAACAAGGTCCAAAATGATTCATGCTTAGGAGGTGTGAAGAGATGCATTTTAGATAAGAAACTGAAACTGTTTTGCAAAGCTGGAGCATCAGCCGACTTGAGACGAATTTTCTGATGGGATCCAGGCATTTCTAGGTCGAGTTGTCTTCTAACAAATTGGCCTTCATTTAGTTACCTTTCTAACGCATCTTGAAACGCATAAATCGGACATCAAAAGCTCAAGATAAGTTCATTTTACTGAAGACTGCGCAAGCAGAAAACTGGATACGGGTTTAACTACGGGATTTTGTAAATTCAGCCTAAAAGCTAATTTATAAAGCTTTTGGACGAATTAGACTTATCCCAACCTAATTATTAACATTTAAATTATGTTTTTATGGTTTTATATACTTTAAACCAGCCACCCTTCTCTTAAGCCGTTAGATCAAGTCCAATTTAATGGACCAAATTTCTTTGTTTATATTATTTATTCTTAGCTTTAGGTTAAAGCTATCCTTCATCTATAAATGAATGGTGCTTTCTTCTTTGTTTTTCAGATTTTCATTGATTAATAAAATGTTCTCTTTTGAGATTTTAGTATCCTTTGAATACATGTTTGCAAGTGTTCGATAAACTTGTCTAGAAGCCATCTTCAATGTTTCAACCAGGTTGATTGTTGCTGATCTTCACACTCCAGGTTGCCTATCTAATTGCGGGTAGGAGGGTCGGTTTTAAGCCATATCATGGAGGTTGCCTAGTTAATCGCGACTAGAAGGGTTCCGCGGGATATCCTCTATTCCATAATCCACCACCATCTTCTTCAACTCAACTCCATTGTCGCCATCACCATCATTGAAATCTGGAAATTTCAGATTTGTTCATCTAACCCTTCTTCTTGACTTTGTTTCTTTAATTTTCCAGCCTTAATTCTGAAAATTTCAAGAAACGCCCAACAAGTTTCTCTTTAAATTTCAGATTGGCGTCTAACTTTGATTGAGTCTAAAGCTATAGGTTTGCTTCCAAGCCATCAAATTGAAGGTTACAACGTCCCTAGAAAGGCTCATATCATTTGGTATTAGATTGGGCCGATTCTTGGGTAAACTTTTGACGTTTTTGGGTGAAAGATTCGAAAAAAATAGAAAAATAGGAAAAATCAAACGAAGGAATTTTGAGCCCAAAATTTTCAGATCAGATCTACACCATTGAAGGAGTCTTCACACAAAATTTCATAATTTTTTGAGATTGGGAACACCTCAAACAAAGTAGGTCAAGTTGCTGCACAATTCAGGGTTTTCGGTTTTTTTTTTCTGATTTTCTTTCGTTCTTAACTATTAGTTTTCATTTGTTTTAGCTTTTGAGAATACATCTTCTAACACTTTATTGTTTTCTTGTGTTAGTAGGACCAAAAGTTGCATGTCTTTCTTTCTCTTTGCAACTATAATTCTATTGGTGTCTAACCCTTCTTTGGATTCTTAAAGCACATTAGGGCTCATTGGTAGGATTGACCTTCAACATAACTTTCTTGGAGCGAATAATGGTGAGGATTTGCTTTGTGTTTTTTTTTTTTTTACTTTTCAGGATGTCCTTGAGCAATGTATTGGATTTTACCCTTTTGGGGATTCGATGATATCATATGTCCTTGATGTTGTTGTAGACGGTCTTTGATTGTAGGATCTAGGAAGGCAATCAAGTGATCCTGCAAAGTAAGATGGCTTGAAAGAATGAAAGGTATTTGAATGGTGGCTGCAGAAGATGGTAAATTGGTGTATGGAAATGGTGAAGGTAGTATCTTAAAGAATCAAGGAAGAAACTAGGCTATAGAGAGCTTAACCCCGAACCTTATAGATGTCTTTAAGGGATGGTAGAAAGGACTTGGACCCATTGGTTATAAAGAACCAAGAACCCAAAGTATCAAGGTGGATAGGAAAGTATGACACCACAAGTACAAAGTACTTGATAAGTCGATAAAGTTCTAAAATAACTAAAAAGAGAGAAAATTCTCACAAAGGGAATTTTGTATTGATATGAATGAGATGTCGTACAAATGAAAATTACAACTAAATTTATAGGGGATGAAGGGGCATGGCCGAAAAGGCCCTTAACTATTCGGTTGAAGTGGTGACTCCCTCCAAAGGTTTGGTGCTTGTTCGGCTGAAATTGAGTCTCCCTCCAAATGGTTTAAGCACAAACATTTGAGTGAAAAGATGCAATTTCTCGTATAAAATTCCAACCTGCACTTCCTTCGGTAATCTAGACATATCTCGAGCTACTGATATCCGATTGATGCGATTCAACATGCATTGGAAAGCTAAGATATAGGAGAAGTTTCATGAAGACTTATCGACCCAGTTATGCTTGTATTATGCTCAAAAAGGCAAACAATATGACGGACGTTTTTGGTGATGAATCTGCGCAATGAAGAGTGATTTGGTTGGAACTCTTCGTTTTGGCACACTCATGCTTTCCCTCCATGTGTTTGCTGCCCATTTTCAAGCTTTCCCTCCAAAGTGTAGGGACATGTTCCTTAGGAGGGGACATGACCCTTGGGGTAGTGAGCCGACATGTATAGGTGGAACTGAAGTGAGGTGGTCAAGCTTGGAGTGAGCCGGATTGAGCTGACCTAGCTAAATCTTCAAGCTAATTTTGAGGTATTCAGAGCTGACTTTAGCTAGGTGAGCTGATCCTTCAAGCTTGCGAGCTTCTTTAGAATGTTCTCCTTAAGTTTTGAGCTGATTCGAGCTTCTATTTGACTCCTTGAGCTAATTTGAGCTGCCTTGAATATCCTGGAGCTAATCTGAGCTTGTTGCGAGGTCTTTGAGCTATTTTGAGCTTGTGCCTTCATCCTTAATACCTAAAGAAAACAATAAACAATGTGTGAGCGGAAATAAAGCTAAAATAAGATGCATGCTTAAGTATAAAGATGCAATGCAATGCAATGCAAAAATACTTAAATGACTTATATAACTATATATAAAGATGTGGATCATGGGTTATGCATGAATATCATATATTATGCAAATAAATGATAACATATGATAATCCTAATATGCAAAGCATGTTTATAACAATATATAATGCATAAAGAAGATAATAAAAGATAAATTAAGGTAGAACTCCCTTAGAATTAGCCTTGATGATCTTCAATGGTGTGATCAAGTCATGAAGAAAGTTGGTGATACGGAAGCCAGGATCCAAGAATTACCTCAAAATCTAGGAACCCTCTAGATCACAATTAATCTAGCAAACTCACTAATATGATCCGAGAAAACCCCAAACTCCAAGTTCAGCAAACAGATAATAAAGCATGATCTTGATGTAGAAAACGAGATAGGATGAATTTGACGGTGGCGGTGTTGGATAGATTTGTCCTTGGCTCCCTCCTAATCGCAATTGAATAGGCAAACACCTGCAAACGGCACGAATCTCTCTGATGAATGGATGATGACGAGATAGATGTTATAGGATATTTTGTCCTCGGCACCCTCTTAGACGCGATTATCTAAGCAAGCAACCTCAAGCGGCTCTAACCCACCCTCCTAGACGCAATTACCTAGGCAAGCAAGAGTGTGAAGATGAAGATGATCTCCATCACAAGAACTTGACGAACTAACGTTGAAGAAGACTTCTGATACGAAAAATAACAAGGCAAATCTATCTACCTTGAAAATAAAATGGCCCATGGCCAAAGGTTTTTTGCAACTCATAAATTCATGATGTTGTTCTTATTAATGAAGCAAATATGCCTTTAAATAGGCTACAATGAAGAGTTCAACTTAAATTAGGAAAAGTAAAGATAATAATAAAATAAATAAACATATTTTATCTAACCTAAAAAACTAATAAATAAATAACAATTCTAATCCTAAATCATCTAAATATCTTCATAAAGAATCCTAGATTAAATTTAAGTACAAATAATCAATAAAATTATTGAAAATTCGTAATAAATAATATTTCCCGTGATAAAACCGTATAGAGATTTCTGCTCGCACAGTCTTCACTAAAATGGACATAACTTGAGCTCCTGATGTCGGATTGATGCGTTGGAAAGCTAAGAGACAGACGAATATGTTTGAAGAAGACATGTAGACTCAGAAATGCCCGGATCCCATCCGAAAATTCGATGCAAGTTGGCTGAAATTCCAGACTTATAAAACAGCTTCAACTCTTTGGCTACAAAGTATCATTTTAGCCCCCCCATACATGTATCATTCTCCCCCTGTTGAAAACGATTCGTCCCGAATCTTAAGAGTTGTTGATCACAACCTTCAAGTCTTTTGAGATGTCTCCAGGAATGAAATATTAAAACTAGGATCTATATAGAGAATTATATATTTTTTCTTTTTTCTCAACTACAAAACAACAGTAAAATATAATTGTTTCAAACACCTAAACCAAGGCTCTGATTACCAATTGATACGGAAGTCGGGATCCAAGAATTACCTCAAAATCTAGGAACCCTCTAGATCACAATTAATCTAGCAAACTCACTAATATGATCCGAGAAAACCCCAAACTCCATGTTCAGCAAACCGATAATAAAGCATGATCTTGATGTAGAAAACGAGATAGGATGAATTTGATGGTGGCGGTGTTGGATAGATTTGTCCTTGGCACCCACCTAATCACAATTGAATAGGCAAACACCTACAAACGGCACGAATCTCTCCGATGAATGGATGATGACGAGATAGATGTTATAGGATATTTTGTCCTCGGCACCCTCTTAGACGCGATTATCTAAGCAAGCAACCTCAAGCGGCTCTAACCCACCCTCCTAGACGCAATTACCTAGGCAAGCAAGAGTGTGAAGATGATCTCCATCACAAGAACTTGACGAACTTACGTTGAAGAAGACTTCTGATACGAAAAATAACAAGGCAAATCTATCTACCTTGAAAATAAAATGGCCCATGGCCAAAGGTTTTTTGCAACTCATAAATTCATGATGTTGTTCTTATTAATGAAGCAAATATGCCTTTAAATAGGCTACAATGAAGAGTTCAACTTAAATTAGGAAAAGTAAAGATAATAATAAAATAAATAAACATATTTTATCTAACCTAAAAAACTAATAAATAAATAACAAATCTAATCCTAAATCATCTAAATATCTTCATAAGGAATCCTAGATTAAATTTAAGTACAAATAATCAATAAAATTATTGAAAATTCGTAATAAATAATATTTCCCGTGATAAAACCGTATAGAGATTTCTGCTCGCACAGTCTTCACTAAAATGGACATAACTTGAGATCCCGATGTCGGATTGATGCGTTTCAAGATGCGTTGGAAAGCTAAGAGACAGACGAATATGTTTGAAGAAGACATGTAGACTCAGAAGTGCCCGGATCCCACCCAAAAATTCGATGCAAGTCTGAAATTCCAGACTTATAAAACAGCTTCAACTCTTTTGTTACAAAGTATCATTTTAGCCCCCCATACATGTATCAGTTGGTGTTGATTAGGATTGTATCATTCTCCCCTTCTTTTTGGCGATTTGTCCTCAAATTGAAGTTGTTCTTCAATGGACACTTCCTTACTTTAGGGGTGGACGAATCCTCACTTCTTCTCCCAAATGAAATGCTTAATCTTCTCGGCTCATCTTTCTCCAAATAGGCACGAGCTCTTTGTGATATGATCTCGACTATGAGTTTTGAATCATATATGTGAATGCCCGATCGTGATTCTAGTAAGAACTCTGCAGTGCTTTGAATGTATTCTGAAATTACTCAAACAATAATGTAAGTAGAAATAGATAAATAAGAAATAGAAATAATGGGATGAAAGATATGTAGAAGGGGTGTAGGAAGAGTGATAGTTGTGATTATGGAAGAAAAAAAATAAAAGATGAAAATGTAGGTGAAGATGATGGGGTGTTGGCGTTAAGATGAAGAAATTCAAAGGATGGATTGTGACCCCCTAACTATAAAGAGTTAGGAACCAGCAATATAATAAAGTGGAAATGAAGTGGTAGGATATGGAACGTGACCCACTAGCTATAGATGAGCTAGGAACCAACGCTATAACAAAAGGGAAATGGATGAAGACTACAAGACTAACTTGAAGCCGATAAAGTTCCACAAGAGAACAAGAATGAAAGCAATCTTTCAAAGATGTTTTATATATTCAAAGTGTGTCCTACAATGATCCTAAAGATGCCTATTTATAGTAGAAGTAGGCAGAATATGAAAAGGTGTTACAAGAAAGATGAATGCTCATCTTAATGCACTTGAATACACATGAATGCTTTGTCCTTTCTTCTCATCTTCAAAGCTGATTAGTTTAGACAAATTGAGGTTGAATTTAGTCATATTTTCGTCCAAATTAAGAAGGACTCTTGGGCTGCCTTGTTTTGCTATCATATGAAGAGAAAGGGGATGAATGTGGACAAGGATGAATGTAGACATCCTTGCTGTCCAGTTTAAGTGCAACTCTTTCATCTTCCAAGCTGATTAATATGACTTGAATGTCATAAAAAGGTGAGTTTCATCCAGCCTTCATTTCATGTCTCCTCAATGAATTTTGAAACCCCCACTTGAATGGTGATAACATCAACCTTGAATGCCTTGAATTTGCTGAATTAAGATGGCCATCAATTGCTTGTCTCTTGGTAGAAGATGAAAGAACTCTTCCTTGGCTCAAATTCATTCAAATCATCCATGCATAAAATTCCTGTAATAAAAATTTCAGCCTGCACTGTCTTCAGTAAATCATTCGTATCTCAAGCTCCCGATATCGGATTGAGGTGATTCAAAAGGCATTGGAAAGCTAAGAGATGGAGGAATAACGTCCAATTGATTTCTGGATCCAAACACGTCTGTATCGCATCCAGAATTGGAAGACATTCTGCTGATATTCTTGCATCTGGTAAAACCGTTCATCTTCCCTCATGCACCTAGACACAAAGGTAAACTTTATTCAACCTTTAATTGAAAACATGCATGTAAACAATTAAGAGTTAGTTTAATAAATGAGCTAGTTTGATGAATGAACTAGTTTAATTAATGAACTAACTTTATTCAATGAACTAATAATCTTGAATGAACTAGTTTAATCAATGAACTACTTAGTTAAATGAAGTGTATAACTAAATGAACTACATGTTTAAATGCAACGCATGCTTTAATGAACAACATGTTTATTGAATGCAATGACTGTTATGCAAACTTTAAATACTCATGCAAATTCATGCATAAGCAAAGTAAAGTGTTCCTCCCTTATTATTTCTTCTTTCTCACGTCCCAAGCTTGATGTAAACATATTTTCCATGGCTGCTTGGAACTCCTTGGCCCTTGCTCGAGTAATGGGGCCACCTGGGTACTTCTCTGGGTCTTTGCCATTGACGTTCATATCAGTCCCTCCCTCTTTAAGGCGATTTGTCCCCAAATCGTCATCTACATCATAAGGAGATAGGTCAGCAACATTGAAGGTTGCACTAACATTAAACTCACCTGGAAGATCTAATTGATAGGCATTGTCATTGATCTTCTTGACTATTTGGAATGGTCCATCTCCCGAGGCATTAATTTGGACTTTCGTTGAGCCGGGAACCTTTCTTTCCTCATGTGCAGCCACACCCAATCCCCTGGCTCAAAGGAAATTCGCTACTTACGACCCTTATTTGCTTGCTGCTCATATTGCTTGGTTCGTTTTTCAATGTTCTCCCGCACTTGTTGATGAAGCTTCTTAACAAATTCAGCTTTATTAAGTCCATCTTTATTCACAATTTGATCAGCGGGTAATGGTAACAAGTCTATCGGTGTTAATGGATTGAATCCATACACCACTTCAAAAGGCGTGCGCCCTGTAGTACTATGGATCGAACGGTTGTATGCAAACTCCACATGTGGTAAACTCTCCTCCCATGTTTTCAAATTCTTCCTAATGATGGATCAAGTAACATAGAAAGTACTCGGTTCACCACTTCAGTTTGGCCATCCGTTTGAGGGTGGCAAGTGGTGGAGAATAGTAACTTAGTACCAATCTTACTCCATAGGGCTCTCCAAAAGTGACTTAAGAACTTCACATCCCGATCAGACACAATAGTTCTTGGTATGCCATGTAACCTTAAGATTTTCCTGAAAAACAAAGTAGCAATATGTGAGGCATCATTAGTTTTGTTACAGGGAATGAAATGAGCCATTTTGGAGAATCTATCCACAACTACAAAGATGGAATCTTTGTTATTCTTGGTACGTGGAAGCCCTAGCACAAAATCCATTGAAATATCCATCCATGGTGCTTCCGGTATGGGTAGTGGTGTGTAAAGTCCATGTGGCATGACTTTAGATTTGGCCTTCCTGCAAGTGATGCATCGCTCACACAACCTCTCCACATCTCGTTTCATTTTAGGCCAATATAGGTGCTCTTGAAGTATAGCCAAAGTCTTTGCTATCCCAAAATGTCCCATTAATCCTCCTCCATGAGCTTCCTTAGTTAGCAATTCACGCATGGAACCTTGAGGGATGCATAGTCTTCCTTCCTTAAATAGGAAACCATCATGCTTATAGTATTTTTCAATTGACTTTTCTCACAAGCTTTGTAAATCTCTCCAAAATCAGAGTCAGAGACATATAAGTCTTTAATAAAAACAAAACCCAATAACTTAGATTCCAAAGTGTTTAAAAGAATATACCTCCGTGACAATGCATCGGCAACTATATTCTCCTTACCTTTCTTGTACTTGATAACATATGGGAAAGTTTCAAGAAACTCCACCCATTTGGCATGCCTTTTGTTGAGTTTATGCTGCCCCGGATATGTTTCAATGCCTCATGATCAGTGTGAATGATGAACTCCTTAGGCCAAAGGTAATGTTGCCATGTTTCCATTGCCCTCACAAGAGCATACATCTCCTTGTCATAGGTAGGGTAATTTGCGTAGCTCCACTTAATTTTTCACTGAAATAGGCTATAGGACGTCCATCTTGAGACAAAACTGCTCCAATTCCTACACCTGATGCATCACATTCAATTTCAAAAGTTAGATTAAAATCAGGTAGAGCAAGTAAAGGGGCATGTATTAAACAATCTTTAATGCTATTAAAGGACTTCTCTTGATCTTCCCCCCAAAAGAATTTAGAATTCTTCTTAATAACACTTGTTAGTGGGGCGGCTATGGTGCTGAAGTTGGGGACGAATCTTCGATAAAAACTTGCAAGTCCATGGAAGCTCCTAACTTGAGAAATGCTTGCTGGTCGTGGCCACTCTTCAATGGCTTTAACCTTCTCTTTGTCCACCTCCAAGCCTTCAGAACTCACAACGAAACCTAGGAAAACAACCCTGTCAGTACAAAATGTACATTTTTGTAAGTTAGCAAACAGTTTTTCCTTCCTCAAAACTAGCAAAACTGACCTTAAATGTTGAACATGTTCTTCCATGGTTTTACTATAGATTAGAATGTCATCAAAGTAAACCACACAAAACTTACCCAAGAATGGGCCTAAGAACATGATTCATTAACCTCATAAACGTGCTTGGAGCATTAGTTAAGCCAAAAGGCATAACCAACCACTCATAAAGGCCTTGCTTAGTTTTGAATGCTGTTTTCCACTCATCACCTTCCCGCATTCAGATTTGGTGGTAACCACTTTTAAGATCAATCTTGGAAAAGAGGTTAGAACCACTAAGCTCATCTAACATGTCATCTAAGCGAGGAATAGGGTGACGATATTTACTGTAATTTTGTTTACCGCTCGGCAGTCCACACACATGCGCCAAGTTCCATCCTTCTTTGGCACAAGTAGAACCGCACGGCACATGGGCTAAGGCTTTCCCTCACGTAGCCTTTTGACATCAACTCAGATACTTGCCTTTGCAACTCCTTAGTTTCTTCGGGGTTGCTTCGCACGCTGGTCGGTTTGGAATGACGGCCCGGGAACAAAGTCTATTTGATGTTCTATGCCACGAATAGGTGGCAGTCCACTTGGTATTTCCTCCGAAATAGGTCATCAAACTCCTGCAATAAAGACACAACAAAAGCAGGCAAATTTTGATCAAGGTAGTTAGTATTCAAGAAATTTTCCTTGTACATGAGCACAAGTGCTTCCTTTGCTGTCATTAAACTCTTTTTCAACTCTCTCTCTTTAGAAAGAATGCTGATTTTCCTTCCTCATTTTGATCACACTCCTTTGCTTTTACCTCCATTTTGGTCTCTCTCTTTGGCTTTTTCAATTTTTCCTCTCAATAAAATTTGGTCTTCATGTATTTGTTTTGGAGAAAGTGGGGCTAAAGTGATCTTCTTTGCTTCATGGGTGAACGATACCGGTTGGTATACCCGTCATGGATCACTCGCCTATCAAATTGCCAAGGCCTTCCAAGTAATAAATGGCTTGCGTGCATTGGAACGACATCGCATAATACCTCGTCTTTGTACTTCCCAATAGAGAAAACAATTCGAACTTGTTTGGTCACCTTGAGTTCTCCTCCATCGTTGAGCCCATTGTAGCTTATAAGGTTGTGGATGCTTTGTTGTTGCCAAGCCAAGTGTATCTACCATTAAGGTACTAGCAACATTAGTGCAACTACCACCATCAATAATAACAAAGCATACCTTTCCTCCAACATGGCAACGAGTATGGAAGATATTTTCTCGTTGTTCATTTCCTCCAACGGATTGTACGCTTAGGCTTCTTTTGACAACAAGAACCTCTCCTTCCACGCCATACTCTAATTCTTCTTCTTCGATGGCAACATCTTCATTCTCATCCTCTTCTTGTTCCGATTCAACTTCTCCATCATCTCGAAGAAGCATGGTGTTGCGGTTCGGACATTGGCTTGCAATGTGTCCACGCCCCAAACACTTAAAACATTGTATGTCACGGGAACGATTTGGAGTAGCGGTAGTCTTACCCTTGCTGGTTTCGCAATGGGCTTACTTCTTTCGGTGGTCCTCCTTTTTCGTGGGACGGTATTGGAGGAGTCTTCTTGTATGAACTTTGCCCCCATTTTGATGTTGAACTCCCATAAGATCGTGTGGCACCCTTTCTTTTGAGCTGTTTTTCCACTTTCATGGCCATATGCACCATGTCTTCCATCTCCACATAATGTTGCAACTCGACCACGTTCGCAATGTCCGGATTTAGTCCCGCTTAGAATCTTGCCATTGTGGCTTTCGATCCTCGTCGATGTTGGCTCGAATCATGGACACCTCCATCTCTTTGTAGTAATCTTCAACACTTCGGTTACCTTGTGAAAGATTTTGAAGACGGTTGAATAACTCGATGGTAGTGGGTTGAATGAATCGCTTCGCATCACCGCTTTCATTTCATCCCATGTAGTGATAGGATGTTCTCCATTGCGTCTCCTACTTGATGTCAATTGATCCCACCATATTAGTGCATAATCCGTAAACTCAATGGCAGCGAGTTTTACCTTTTAAGCTCTGAATAGTTATGGCACTCAAAAATGTGCTCAACCTTCTTTTCCCATGCAAGATAGGTTTCAGGATCCGTTCTTCCTTGAAAAGGAGGAATGGTAATCTTGATGTTGCTGAGATTATCGCCTACTCGTGGGTCGAGCTCTCTGGCCTTGTTGTACCATGCTATGTTGGGATACTTGATCTTGCACATCATCTACTTCAACTTCTTCAGATACTCCTCATTACCCTGATTAGCTTGTGAAATTTCAAGCTGGTCTATTCGCTCAATTAGGGGCTCCAATTGCTCTTGGATCATTTTGGCCATTGCTTGAAGCATAGCCTGATTTTGCAAATTGGGAACTCCTTCACCACTATGACCAGATCTTTGTGACATGTTAGATAAAGAAACAAAAGAAATTAAACCTTACTAACACAAAATCTCACCTTTCCACTCCAAAGAAAATGCACTCACACTCGTGTTTCACTCGGGTTAGGCTTTTCCCCTTAATGCACACTCATGCCTTTTACCACTGTGCTTTATTTTCAAGTCCTTTTGGGAACTTCCTCAAGGCTTACAAGTGTCTCGTGGACTTCGGCTGAAACAATTCTAGCTTGGTAGGAGAATGATGAATAATAAAAGGATAATGGCTTCAAAAAGAAAGAATTACTAAGAATAGGTAAAGGAATTTGTAATTCAGCAATAAGAAATGATGTATTGTAATTTTTTTTTAAACAAGAATAGACTGCTCCCTCCCTCTTTAAGATTTTTTTTTTTTTTTTTTTTTTTTGATTTTTTTTACTAACCCGGGAGAGAGAAAAATAATACGCTTACTGAATCGTCTAGGCTCTGATACCAAATGATATGATCTCGACTATGAGTTTTGAATCATATATGTGAATGCCCGATCGTGATTCTAGTAAGAACTCTGCAGTGCTTTGAATGTATTCTGAAATTACTCAAACAATAATGTAAGTAGAAATAGATAAATAAGAAATAGAAATAATGGGATGAAAGATATGTAGAAGGGGTGTAGGAAGAGTGATAGTTGTGATTATGGAAGAAAAAAAAATAAAAGATGAAAATGTAGGTGAAGATGATGGGGTGTTGGCGTTAAGATGAAGAAATTCAAAGGATGGATTGTGACCCCTAACTATAAAGAGTTAGGAACCAGCAATATAATAAAGTGGAAATGAAGTGGTAGGATATGGAACGTGACCCACTAGCTATAGATGAGCTAGGAACCAACGCTATAACAAAAGGGAAATGGATGAAGACTACAAGACTAACTTGAAGCCGATAAAGTTCCACAAGAGAACAAGAATGAAAGCAATCTTTCAAAGATGTTTTATATATTCAAAGTGTGTCTTACAATGATCCTAAAGATGCCTATTTATAGTAGAAGTAGGCAGAATATGAAAAGGTGTTACAAGAAAGATGAATGCTCATCTTAATGCACTTGAATACACATGAATGCTTTGTCCTTTCTTCTCATCTTCAAAGCTGATTAGTTTAGACAAATTGAGGTTGAATTTAGTCATATTTTCGTCCAAATTAAGAAGGACTCTTGGGCTGCCTTGTTTTGCTATCATATGAAGAGAAAGGGGATGAATGTGGACAAGGATGAATGTAGACATCCTTGCTGTCCAGTTTAAGTGCAACTCTTCATCTTCCAAGCTGATTAATATGACTTGAATGTCATAAAAGGTGAGTTTCATCCAGCCTTCATTTCATGTCTCCTCAATGAATTTTGAAACCCCACTTGAATGGTGATAACATCAACCTTGAATGCCTTGAATTTGCTGAATTAAGATGGCCATCAATTGCTTGTCTCTTGGTAGAAGATGAAAGAACTCTTCCTTGGCTCAAATTCATTCAAATCATCCATGCATAAAATTCCTGTAATAAAAATTTCAGCCTGCACTGTCTTCAGTAAATCATTCGTATCTCAAGCTCCCGATATCGGATTGAGGTGATTCAAAAGGCATTGGAAAGCTAAGAGATGGAGGAATAACGTCCAATTGATTTCTGGATCCAAACACGTCTGTATCGCATCCAGAATTGGAAGACATTCTGCTGATATTCTTGCATCTGGTAAAACCGTTCATCTTCCTCATGCACCTAGACACAAAGGTAAACTTTATTCAATCTTTAATTGAAAACATGCATGTAAACAATTAAGAGTTAGTTTAATAAATGAGCTAGTTTGATGAATGAACTAGTTTAATTAATGAACTAACTTTATTCAATGAACTAATAATCTTGAATGAACTAGTTTAATCAATGAACTACTTAGTTAAATGAAGTGTATAACTAAATGAACTACATGTTTAAATGCAACGCATGCTTTAATGAACAACATGTTTATTGAATGCAATGAATGTTATGCAAACTTTAAATACTCATGCAAATTCATGCATAAGCAAAGTAAAGTGTTCCTCCCTTATTATTTCTTCTTTCTCACGTCCCAAGCTTGATGTAAACATATTTTCCATGGCTGCTTGGAACTCCTTGGCCCTTGCTCGAGTAATGGGGCCACCTGGGTACTTCTCTGGGTCTTTGCCATTGACGTTCATATCAGTCCCTCCTTTCTTTAAGGCGATTTGTCCCCAAATCGTCATCTACATCATAAGGAGATAGGTCAGCAACATTGAAGGTTGCACTAACATTAAACTCACCTGGAAGATCTAATTGATAGGCATTGTCATTGATCTTCTTGACTATTTGGAATGGTCCATCTCCCCGAGGCATTAATTTTGACTTTCGTTGAGCCGAACCTTTCTTTCCTCATGTGCAGCCACACCCAATCCCCTGGCTCAAAGGAAATTCGCTTACGACCCTTATTTGCTTGCTGCTCATATTGCTTGGTTCGTTTTTCAATGTTCTCCCAAGACTTGTTGATGAAGCTTCTTAACAAATTCAGCTTTATTAAGTCCATCTTTATTCACAATTTGATCAGCGGGTAATGGTAACAAGTCTATCGGTGTTAATGGATTGAATCCATACACCACTTCAAAAGGCGTGCGCCCTGTAGTACTATGGATCGAACGGTTGTATGCAAACTCCACATGTGGTAAACTCTCCTCTCCCATGTTTTCAAATTCTTCCTAATGATGGATCAAGTAACATAGAAAGTACTCGGTTCACCACTTCAGTTTGGCCATCCGTTTGAGGGTGGCAAGTGGTGGAGAATAGTAACTTAGTACCAATCTTACTCCATAGGGCTCTCCAAAAGTGACTTAAGAACTTCACATCCCGATCAGACACAATAGTTCTTGGTATGCCATGTAACCTTAAGATTTCCTGAAAAACAAAGTAGCAATATGTGAGGCATCATTAGTTTTGTTACAGGAATGAAATGAGCCATTTTGGAGAATCTATTCACAACTACAAAGATGGAATCTTTGTTATTCTTGGTACGTGGAAGCCCTAGCACAAAATCCATTGAAATATCCATCCATGGTGCTTCCGGTATGGGTAGTGGTGTGTAAAGTCCATGTGGCATGACTTTAGATTTGGCCTTCCTGCAAGTGATGCATCGCTCACACAACCTCTCCACATCTCGTTTCATTTTAGGCCAATATAGGGCTCTTGAAGTATAGCCAAAGTCTTTGCTATCCCAAAATGTCCCATTAATCCTCCTCCATGAGCTTCCTTAGTTAGCAATTCACGCATGGAACCTTGAGGGATGCATAGTCTTCCTTCCTTAAATAGGAAACCATCATGCTTATAGTATTTTTCAATTGACCTTTTCTCACAAGCTTTGTAAATCTCTCCAAAATCAGAGTCAGAGACATATAAGTCTTTAATAAAAACAAAACCCAATAACTTAGATTCCAAAGTGTTTAAAAGAATATACCTCCGTGACAATGCATCGGCAACTATATTCTCCTTACCTTTCTTGTACTTGATAACATATGGGAAAGTTTCAAGAAACTCCACCCATTTGGCATGCCTTTTGTTGAGTTTATGCTGCCCCGGATATGTTTCAATGCCTCATGATCAGTGTGAATGATGAACTCCTTAGGCCAAAGGTAATGTTGCCATGTTTCCATTGCCCTCACAAGAGCATACATCTCCTTGTCATAGGTAGGGTAATTGCGTAGCTCCACTTAATTTTTCACTGAAATAGGCTATAGGACGTCCATCTTGAGACAAAACTGCTCCAATTCCTACACCTGATGCATCACATTCAATTTCAAAAGTTAGATTAAAATCAGGTAGAGCAAGTAAAGGGGCATGTATTAAACAATCTTTAATGCTATTAAAGGACTTCTCTTGATCTTCCCCCCAAAAGAATTTAGAATTCTTCTTAATAACACTTGTTAGTGGGGCGGCTATGGTGCTGAAGTTGGGGACGAATCTTCGATAAAAACTTGCAAGTCCATGGAAGCTCCTAACTTGAGAAATGCTTGCTGGTCGTGGCCACTCTTCAATGGCTTTAACCTTCTCTTTGTCCACCTCCAAGCCTTCAGAACTCACAACGAAACCTAGGAAAACAACCCTCAGTACAAAATGTACATTTTTGTAAGTTAGCAAACAGTTTTTCCTTCCTCAAAACTAGCAAAACTGACCTTAAATGTTGAACATGTTCTTCCATGGTTTTACTATAGATTAGAATGTCATCAAAGTAAACCACACAAAACTTACCCAAGAATGGCCTAAGAACATGATTCATTAACCTCATAAACGTGCTTGGAGCATTAGTTAAGCCAAAAGGCATAACCAACCACTCATAAAGGCCTTGCTTAGTTTTGAATGCTGTTTTCCACTCATCACCTTCCCAAGATTCAGATTTGGTGGTAACCACTTTTAAGATCAATCTTGGAAAAGAGGTTAGAACCACTAAGCTCATCTAACATGTCATCTAAGCGAGGAATAGGGTGACGATATTTTACTGTAATTTTGTTTACCGCTCGGCAGTCCACACACATGCGCCAAGTTCCATCCTTCTTTGGCACAAGTAGAACTGCACGGCACATGGGCTAAGGCTTTCCCTCACGAGCCTTTTGACATCAACTCAGATACTTGCCTTTGCAACTCCTTAGTTTCTTTGGGGTTGCTTCGCACGCTGGTCGGTTTGGAATGACAGCTCCGGGAACAAAGTCTATTTGATGTTCTATGCCACGAATAGGTGGCAGTCCACTTGGTATTTCCTCCGAAATAGGTCATCAAACTCCTGCAATAAAGACACAACAAAAGCAGGCAAATTTTGATCAAGGTAGTTAGTATTCAAGAAATTTTCCTTGTACATGAGCACAAGTGCTTCCTTTGCTGTCATTAAACTCTTTTTCAACTCTCTCTTTAGAAAGAATGCTGATTTTCCTTCCTCATTTTGATCACACTCCTTTGCTTTTACCTCCATTTTGGTCTCTCTCTCTTTGGCTTTTTCAATTTTTCCTCTCAATAAAATTTGGTCTTCATGTATTTGTTTTGGAGAAAGTGGGGCTAAAGTGATCTTCTTTGCTTCATGGGTGAACGTATACCGGTTGGTATACCCGTCATGGATCACTCGCCTATCAAATTGCCAAGGCCTTCCAAGTAATAAATGGCTTGCGTGCATTGGAACGACATCGCATAATACCTCGTCTTTGTACTTCCCAATAGAGAAAACAATTCGAACTTGTTTGGTCACCTTGAGTTCTCCTCCATCGTTGAGCCATTGTAGCTTATAAGGTTGTGGATGCTTTGTTGTTGCCAAGCCAAGTGTATCTACCATTAAGGTACTAGCAACATTAGTGCAACTACCACCATCAATAATAACAAAGCATACCTTTCCTCCAACATGGCAACGAGTATGGAAGATATTTTCTCGTTGTTCATTTCCTCCAACGGATTGTACGTTTAGGCTTCTTTTGACAACAAGAACCTCTCCTTCCACGCCATACTCTAATTCTTCTTCTTCGATGGCAACATCTTCATTCTCATCCTCTTCTTGTTCCGATTCAACTTCTCCATCATCTCGAAAGAAGCATGGTGTTGCGGTTCGGACATTGGCTTGCAATGTGTCCACGCCCCAAACACTTAAAACATTGTATGTCACGGAACGATTTGGAGTAGCGGTAGTCTTACCCTTGCTGGTTTCGCAATGGGCTTACTTCCTTTCGGTGGTCCTCCTTTTTCGTGGGACGGTATTGGAGGAGTCTTCTTGTATGAACTTTGCCCCCATTTTGATGTTGAACTCCCATAAGATCGTGTGGCACCCTTTCTTTTGAGCTGTTTTTCCACTTTCATGGCCATATGCACCATGTCTTCCATCTCCACATAATGTTGCAACTCGACCACGTTCGCAATGTCCGGATTTAGTCCCGCTTAGGAATCTTGCCATTGTGGCTTCTCGATCCTCGTCGATGTTGGCTCGAATCATGGACACCTCCATCTCTTTGTAGTAATCTTCAACACTTCGGTTACCTTGTGAAAGATTTTGAAGACGGTTGAATAACTCGATGGTAGTGGGTTGGAATGAATCGCCTTCGCATCACCGCTTTCATTTCATCCCATGTAGTGATAGGATGTTCTCCATTGCGTCTCCTACTTGATGTCAATTGATCCCACCATATTAGTGCATAATCCGTAAACTCAATGGCAGCGAAGTTTTACCTTTTTAAGCTCTGAATAGTTATGGCACTCAAAAATGTGCTCAACCTTCTTTTCCCATGCAAGATAGGTTTCAGGATCCGTTCTTCCTTGAAAAGGAGGAATGGTAATCTTGATGTTGCTGAGATTATCGTCTACTCGTGGTCGAGCTCTCTGGCCTTGTTGTACCATGCTATGTTGGGATACTTGATCTTGCACATCATCTACTTCAACTTCTTCAGGATACTCCTCATTACCTGATTAGCTTGTGAAATTTCAAGCTGGTCTATTCGCTCAATTAGGGGCTCCAATTGCTCTTGGATCATTTTGGCCATTGCTTGAAGCATAGCCTGATTTTGCAAATTGGGAACTCCTTCACCACTATGACCAGATCTTTGTGACATGTTAGATAAAAAAACAAAAGAAATTAAACCTTACTAACACAAAATCTCACCTTTCCACTCCAAAGAAAATGCACTCACACTCGTGTTTCACTCGGGTTAGGCTTTTCCCCTTAATGCACACTCATGCCTTTTACCACTGTGCTTTATTTTCAAGTCCTTTTGGGAACTTCCTCAAGGCTTACAAGTGTCTCGTGGACTTGGCTGAAACAATTCTAGCTTGGTAGGAGAATGATGAATAATAAAAGGATAATGGCTTCAAAAAAAGAAAGAATTACTAAGAATAGGTAAAGGAATTTGTAATTCAGCAATAAGAAATGATGTATTGTAATTTTTTTTTAAACAAGAATAGACTGCTCCCTCCTCTTTAAGATTTTTTTTTTTTTTTTTTTTTTTTTTTTGATTTTTTTACTAACCCGGGAGAGAGAAAATAATACGCTTACTGAATCGTCTAGGCTCTGATACCAAATGATATGATCTCGACTATGAGTTTTGAATCATATATGTGAATGCCCGATCGTGATTCTAGTAAGAACTCTGCAGTGCTTTGAATGTATTCTCAAATTACTCAAACAATAATGTAAGTAGAAATAGATAAATAAGAAATAGAAATAATGGGATGAAAGATATGTAGAAGGGGTGTAGGAAGAGTGATAGTTGTGATTATGGAAAAAAAAAATAAAAGATGAAAATGTAGGTGAAGATGATGGGGTGTTGGCGTTAAGATGAAGAAATTCAAAGGATGGATTGTGACCCCTAACTATAAAGAGTTAGGAACCAGCAATATAATAAAGTGGAAATGAAGTGGTAGGATATGGAACGTGACCCACTAGCTATAGATGAGCTAGGAACCAACGCTATAACAAAAGGGAAATGGATGAAGACTACAAGACTAACTTGAAGCCGATAAAGTTCCACAAGAGAACAAGAATGAAAGCAATCTTTCAAAGATGTTTTATATATTCAAAGTGTGTCCTACAATGATCCTAAAGATGCCTATTTATAGTAGAAGTAGGCAGAATATGAAAAGGTGTTACAAGAAAGATGAATGCTCATCTTAATGCACTTGAATACACATGAATGCTTTGTCCTTTCTTCTCATCTTCAAAGCTGATTAGTTTAGACAAATTGAGGTTGAATTTAGTCATATTTTCGTCCAAATTAAGAAGGACTCTTGGGCTGCCTTGTTTTGCTATCATATGAAGAGAAAGGGGATGAATGTGGACAAGGATGAATGTAGACATCCTTGCTGTCCAGTTTAAGTGCAACTCTTCATCTTCCAAGCTGATTAATATGACTTGAATGTCATAAAAAGGTGAGTTTCATCCAGCCTTCATTTCATGTCTCCTCAATGAATTTTGAAACCCCCACTTGAATGGTGATAACATCAACCTTGAATGCCTTGAATTTGCTGAATTAAGATGGTCATCAATTGCTTGTCTCTTGGTAGAAGATGAAAGAACTCTTCCTTGGCTCAAATTCATTCAAATCATCCATGCATAAAATTCCCGTAATAAAAATTTCAGCCTGCACTGTCTTCAGTAAATCATTCGTATCTCAAGCTCCCGATATCGGATTGAGGTGATTCAAAAGGCATTGGAAAGCTAAGAGATGGAGGGAATAACGTCCAATTGATTTCTGGATCCAAACACGTCTGTATCGCATCCAGAATTGGAAGACATTCTGCTGATATTCTTGCATCTGGTAAAACCGTTCATCTTCCCTCATGCACCTAGACACAAAGGTAAACTTTATTCAACCTTTAATTGAAAACATGCATGTAAACAATTAAGAGTTAGTTTAATAAATGAGCTAGTTTGATGAATGAACTAGTTTAATTAATGAACTAACTTTATTCAATGAACTAATAATCTTGAATGAACTAGTTTAATCAATGAACTACTTAGTTAAATGAAGTGTATAACTAAATGAACTACATGTTTAAATGCAACGCATGCTTTAATGAACAACATGTTTATTGAATGCAATGACTGTTATGCAAACTTTAAATACTCATGCAAATTCATGCATAAGCAAAGTAAAGTGTTCCTCCCTTATTATTTCTTCTTTCTCACGTCCCAAGCTTGATGTAAACATATTTTCCATGGCTGCTTGGAACTCCTTGGCCCTTGCTCGAGTAATGGGGCCACCTGGGTACTTCTCTGGGTCTTTGCCATTGACGTTCATATCACTTTGTGTCCTTCTTTCGTGTCTTTTGGAATCATCATGCCCTTTGGTCAAGGTACTAGCCCTTTGAAAATCTCCTTGGTGTTGATTTGAATCAACATGTTCTTTGGTGATGAAACTTGTCTTTTTGTACTTGCCCTTTGTTTGAAACAACACGGGCACTTGTCTTTTTTCCCCTTTGGGACCATCATGTCGGTTGGAAAAATCATGATCTTTCATTATTGCTTCAAATCTTTTCAAGAACAGATCCTTATGATTCATGCCAACTTTCCTTGCTAATGTACCTTTTCGAATGATTTAATTTGAATGGGTGGATAGTTCTCACTTTTTATCCTTGAATCGATTTTTTTTGGCAAAACAGAGGATTGTAGTCTAGTCTTGAATGTGACACTCCAACCAACCTCAAAATGTAAAAGAAACTTGTCATCATAGGTTGGTAGTATAACGCCATGTAGGTGAATCACCTTGCTGCAAAATAAACCAAGGTTAGAAAAAGAGAAACTTATAAAAATGGATGGAAATAGCAAACCATGGAGAATGTTTGACAATCTTAATTGGTGTATGTTGTTTGATATCTTTGGTGATAGAACATGTCATTGGATCCTCCTTTGAAGTATAACCAAAACATGAATGATGGTTGATTATCTTCATGATTGGCAATGTACTTGGAAAGTTTCTTGAGTCCATCTTTTCATCAATCTGCAATAAGGAAAGATTAAGAATTAGGAATAAATGAATTGTTTGTGAAAAATAAATCCTGCTTTTCTTCTCCACACTCATTCCTTTCCTTCTCGTCATTCTTTTGAATTCATTCTTTTGAATTTCTTTTTCATTCCCATACTCTTCTCCTTCAACTTGTGCATTTTCAACTCCCACTAGTTTTACATCCACAATCTCATTGCCAATCTTTTCATGTTCAACTCCATCTGTTTGTCCTTCTTCAAAATGTTCTTTTTTTCCATTTGCTTTCTCTTTGATTTCTTCCTCCTTGGTTAGTTCTTCTTCTTGCTTGTTCTTAGTCCATTCATCAATCCTTTTGCTCAGTGAATCTGGTCATGATGTACTTGGCTTGGGCTTAACGGTGTCAAAATGAACTTCTTTCCTTTGAACACAAAAGAGTAGCGATTAGTGAATCCATCATGGGTGGCTCGTTTACCAAACTGCCATGGTCGCTCTAACAAGAGGTGGCTCGCACTCATGGGTACTACATCACACAAGACTTCACCCTTGTAATTTCCAATTGAGAATGGAATCCGTACTTGCTTGTTGACCTTCAGTTCGCCTCCCTCGTTCAACCATTGTAATTTGTAGGGACTTGGATGTTTGGTTGTCTTTATAAGCCAAGTCGTTCCACCATCATAGTACTGACCACATTGGTGCAACTTCCTCCGTCGATGATCAGGGAGCATATTTTGTCATTCACATAGCATCGGGTGTAGAAGATGTTCTACCTTTGTCAGTCATCATCCTTAGCTTGTAGGCTTAGTGTTCTTTTAACAACAAGAACCCTATTTGAAGTAGATGGAAAAGAACATTGTGCCATTGTTAGTGGTGAAATAAGAAAACAAAAAAAAATTACCAGATTGCACTCAACAAAAACCTCACTGTTCACTCCAAGGAAAATTACTCTCCACTCAATACTCGTGTTTGCACTCTGGGATGTTATTTGGCTTTTATTACCCCCTTCTAATCTCACACTCTCAATTGCCTTTTCCCACTCATTTCTCTCTTATAAAGTTCTTTAAGGAGCTCTGATACCAAATGATAGAGTGCGCAATCTTGGATTTGGAAGCCTTCAATCAAGTTGTAGCAAGAACTAGGAGCTCTAGACTCAATCAAGAAAAGTATGGGCAGCTCTGAAAATTCAAGAGAAAAAAGAAGGGCTTTTCTTGAAAATTTCAGATTCGAGGCTGGAAAATTAAAGAAAGAAAGACAAGATGAAGGATTAGATGATAAGAAATAAGAATATAAATAAAAAGATGAAAAAAAGATTAAGAAGAAGATAGGTAAAACAAATATGGAAATTTCAGCTTTGTTTATGGAATTATGAAAGATGATGTGAAGGTTGAAGATGAAGATGACTTGCGAATTGTTGATTTTGTTTTGTCCTCGGCACCCTCTTAGACTCAATTATCTAAGCAAGTAACCTCAAGCGGCTCTAACCCACCCTCCTAAATGCGATTATCTAGGCAAGCAAGAGTGTGAAGATGATCTCCCTCACAAGAACTCGCCGAACTTATGTTGAAGAAGACTTCGAAGGCACAAGTAATCAGCATTTGCAAAAACAAACTCACTAAATATTTCATAAATCAAAGAAAATATCCCTTACAATGATGGAGGCTTCATCCTTTTATAGGTGAAGGATAGACAAAGTAATTTAACTTCTACTAAAACAAGGAAATCCTAATCTAATTAAAAATAATAAAAAATATCAGCCTTTAAACTCCTTGTGCTTGTGTGGCAAGGAATAGGGTGATAAGGCAAGTGATAAGCTGATAAGGGCTGGGTGGCTGGTTCCTAAAGTATATAAAACCCTAAAATCATCAATTTAAATGATAATAAATATATTGGGCTAAGTTTAGTTCGTCCAAAGCCTTATATGTTAGCTTTTGGGCTGAATTTTACAAAATCCCGTAATAATCCCGTATCTAGTTTTCCGCATGCGCAGTCTTCAGTAAATTGGACGTATCTTGAGTTCCTGATGTCCGATTGACGCGATTCAAGATGCGTTGGAAAGGTAACTGAATGACGGACAATTTGTTAGAAGACAACTTGACTCAGAAATGCCCAGATGCCATCCAAAAACTCGTCGCAAGTTGGCTGACTTTCCAGACTTTGCAAACAGATTCAATTTCTTGTCCAAGATGCATCGTTTTTGACCTCCTATGCATTCACTGTTTTGGCTTTTATTGCTTGCATCGAACAAATTCAGCTTCTTGTCCAATATTAGTAATTTGACCCCACTCATGCATGTATCATAATGTATCTTGTGCGTCGGCTTAAATGGTTAGTTTAAAAGGAAAAGAATATGGTGTAAAGGTAAGTTTAGAATAGGAAAAGAAAGAAGAAATTGGTTACTTACTTGGAAAGAAAACTCACAACCTTCCCTGACCAACAATCAAAGTCTTGAAGAAGATGGCTTCAGGCTTGATGTTGAAGATGATGTTGTTGTGCTTTTCACCCTTGAACTTGTGCTATCCAACTTTCTTTTCTTTTTGTACTTTTTTTGCACTTTTCGAATATGATTCCTTTTCTTTTTTTCTTCTTTTTTTCAAATTGAAATAGGATAGTCACTTACATTTTTTTTGCTTTGCTTGAATCGGGCTTCACTTGATGCACTTGTTTCTTCCACCAAAAGCTCTGATTACTAAATGATATCCTTCGTCCTTGATGTTGTTGTAGACGGGCTCTGATTGTAGGATATAAAAAGGCAAGCAAGTGATTCTTGCAAAGTAAGATGGCTTAAAAGAATGAAAGGTATTTGAATTGTGGCTGCAGTAAATTGGTGTATGGAAATGGTGATGGAAATGGTGAAGGTAGTATCTTAAAGAATCAAGGAAGAAACTAGGCTATAGAGATCCTAACCTCGAACCTTATAGATGTCTTTAAGGGATGGTAGAAAGGACTTGGAACCATTGGTTATAAAGAACCAAGAACCCGAAGTATCAAGGTGGATAAGAAGGTTTGACGCCACAAGTACAAAGTACTTGATAAGTCAATAAAGTTCTAAAAGAACTAAAAAGAGAAAATTCTCACAAAGGGAATTTTGTATTGATATGAATGAGATGTCTTACAAATGAAAATTACAACTCAATTTATAGGGGATAAAGGGACATGGCCGAAAAGGCCCTTAACTATTCGGTTGAAGTGGTGACTCCCTCCAAAGGCTTGGTGCTTGTTCGGCTGAAATTGAGTCTCCCTCCAAATGATTTAAGCACAAACATTTGAGTGAAAAGATGTAATTTCTCGTATACAATTCCAGCCTGCACTTCCTTCGGTAATCTTGACATATCTCAAGCTACCGATATTGGATTGACACAATTCAACAAGCGTTGGAAAGATAAGATATAGGAGAAGTTTCATGAAGACATCTCGACCCAGTTATGCTTGTATCCTGCTCAAAAAGGCAAACAATCTGACAGATTTTTTGGTGATGAATCTGCCCAATGAAGAGTGATTTGGTTGGAACTCTTCGTTTTGGCGCACTCATGCTTTCCCTCCATGTGTTTGCCACCCATTTTCAAGTTTTCCCTCCAATGTGTAGGGACATGTTACTTAGGAGGGGACATGACCCTTGGGGTAGTGAGCTGGCATGTATAGGTGGAGCTGAAGTGAGCTGGTCAAGCTTGGAGTGAGCTGGATTGAGCTGAGCTAGCTCAATCTTCAAGCTGATTTTGAGCTATTCCGAGCTGACTTTAGCTAGGTGAGCTGATCCTTCAAGCTTGTGAGCTCTTTTAGAATGTTCTCCTCAAGTTTTGAGCTGATCCGAGCTTCTATTTGACTCTTTGAGCTAATCTGAGCTGCCTTGAATGTCCTAGAGCTGATCTGAGCTTGTTGCAAGGTCTTTGAGCTATTTTGAGCTTGTGCCTTCATCCTTAATACCTAAAGAAAATAATAAACAATGTATGAGCTGAAATAAAGCTAAAAAAATGAATGCTTAAGTATAAAGATGCAATGCAATGCAAACATACTTAAATGACTTATATAACTAGATATAAAGATGTGGATCATGTGTTATGCATGAATATCATATATTATGCAAATAAATGATAACATACGATAATCCTAATATGAAAAGCATGTTTATAAGAATATATAATGCATAAAGAAGATAATAAAAGATAAAGTAAGATAGAACTTCCTTAGAATTAGCCTTGATGATCTTCACTGGTGTGATCAAGTCATAAAGAAAGTTGGTGCTGATTAGGATTGTATCACTCGATGTCATTATTGTTGTCGACTAGATCATTTGGGCTATGATTGTCCAGATAAGTCTTATTTTTAAGAAAAATTTTTGAGAGATATGTTGGCTGAATTCATATCTTTTAATGTTATTGAAATCCATTATTCGGTCCATGGTGAAGATGTTACTTATGAGAGTTTTCTGAAGATATAAGCCAAAATTCCTCCTACACCACTATCCTTCAATGAAATTCAGAATTTTTTGTAAAGAGGATGTGACAAATGCGTTACCTTGTGAACAAAAGAAGTTTGTGAGACACGAAAAGTTCTTCACAAGAATCCATCAAAACCTCTTTTCTTCCATGGTACTTTAATGAACTTCCTCCATCCACCGATTTAGATTCGGGGACAAATCTTTTTTGAGGAGTGGGGGAATTACACATGCATATGCATAGGGGGCTAGAACGATGCATTGAAGATAAGAACTTGAAACCGTTTCACATGCCCGATCTTTTTCCCTTTGATACTTCATATTCAAGGATGAATCCTTTTAAGGAAGGTGAGGATGATACATGCATGAGCACGGTCAAATTACTCATATTGGACAAGAAGTTGAAGTTGTTCGATGCAAACAACAAGGTCCAAACTGATCCATGCTTAGGAGGTGTGAAGAAATGCATTTTTAGATAAGAAACTGAAACTGTTTTGCAAAGCTGGATCATGAGCTGATTTGAGAAGAATTTTCGGATGGGATCTAGGCATTTCTGGGTTGAGTTGTCTTCTAACAAATTGGCCTTCATTCAGTTACCTTTCCAACACATCTTGAAATGCTTCAATTAGACATCGGAAACTCAAGATACATTCATTTTACTGAAGACTGTGCAAGCAGAAAATTGGATACGAGTTTAACTACGGGATTTTGTAAATTCAGCCCAAAAGATAATTTATAAAGCTTTTGGACGAATTAGACTTATCCCAACCTAATTATTAACATTTAAATTATGTTTTTAGGGTTTTATATACTTTAGGAACCAGCCACCCTTCTCTTAACCCTTATATTAAGTCCAATTTAATAGACCATATTTCTTTGTTTATTTTATTCATTCTTAGTTTTAGGTTAAAGTCATCCTTCATCTATAAAGGATGATGCTTTCATCTTTGTTTTTAGATTTTCATTGATTAATAAAAAGTTCTCTTTTGAGATTTTAGCATTTTTTGAATACGTGTTTGCAAGTGTTCGGTAAACTTTTCTAGAAGCCATCTTCAATGTTTCAACCAGGTTGATTGTTGCTGATCTTCACACTCTGGGTTGCCTATCTAATTACGGGTAGGAGGGATGGTTTTAAGCCATATCACGGAGGTTGCCTAGTTAATTGCAACTAGGAGGGTTCCACGGGCATATCCTTTTTTCCATAATCTGCCATCATCTTCTTCAACTCAACTCCATTGTCGCCATCGCCATCTTGAAATCTGGAAATTTCATATTTGTTTTTCTATCTCTAAATTTATCTCTATCGATATTTTTAGTTTCATTCTTATTATTGATCATCTAACCCTTCTTCTTGACTTTGTTTCTTTAATTTTCTAGCCTTAATTCTGAAAATTTCAGGAAACACCCAACAAGTTTCTCTTTAAATTTTAGATTGGCGCCTAAATTTCTTGATTGAGTCTAAAGCCCTAGGTTTGCTTCCAAACCATCAAATTGAAAGTTCCCATGTCCCCAGACAGCTTCTTATCACTTCCTACCAGCTAGAATAGACATGGTCTTCCTAAATTAGCTGACTTGTATATTAAGGAAGTTATTCGACTTCAGGAAATACCAAAATCTATCATCTCCGATCAGGATCCACGACTTGCATCTCGATTTTAGAAATCATTGCAAGGAGTTCTGGGTACCAAAGTTAATCTTAGTACCGCTTTTCACCCTCAGTTTGATGACCAGTCAGAAAGGGTAACTTAGGTAATCATCAAAAACTCCTCCCGTTAAATCATTGAAATCATTTATCGTTATCGAATCCTTCCGTACGGATTCTAGAAGACATGCTATGTGCATGCATCATTGATTTTGGGGGATCTTAGGAGAAATCCCTACCTCTTATCGAGTTTGCCTACAAAAATAGTTATCAAGCTTCCATCAAAATGGCATTGTATGAGACGTTGTATGGCAGATGTTGCAGAACTCTATTGTGTTGGTCTAAACTCGATGAAGGCAAGATGTTGGGCTCTAACTTACTCTAGAAAACTGAAGAATGGGTTACCATCATCCATGACCATTTGAAGGCCACCTTTGATCAATAAAAGGCCTATGTTGATCTCAAGCTATATACAGTACGAGGTTGGTGAGAAAGCCTTCCTCAAGATTTCACCGTGGAAGAAGATTCTGAGGTTTGGTAAAAAGGGGAAGTTAAGTCCCCTATTCATTGGACCCTTTGAGGTTACCAAAAAAGTTAGCCTTATAGCTTATTGATTGTCATTGCCCTCATAATTGAACAAGATTCATGATGTGTCCACGTATCGATGCTTTGTAAATATTGTTATGACCATTTGCATATTATTGAGCCAGAATCTATAAAGATTCAACCTAATTTGACCTATGAGGAGGAACTGATTTAGATTCTTGCAAAAGAAGTTAAGAAACTTCGCAACAAATATGTTTTGTTAGTCAAGGTGCTCTAGAGGAGCCACAAAGTTGAGGAAGCAACCTAGGAACCAAAAGAGGCAATGAAGAAGCATCACCATCGTCTCTTCAATTCAGGTAAACTTTGAGGATGAATTTTTCTTAAGGGGGAGAATTGTAACATCCCGAAAATTGGTCTAGTCAAAATTGGGTTTCGGTGATCGAAAACCCTACACCGAAAATGACCAAATATTGCATTGACTTTGACCTTATGGTCAATTACCTTGACATTGGACTCTAATTGAGTCCATTTATTGATTAAGGACCTTATAGAATTTATTGAAAGTTATTTGGTGAATAAATTGTAAAAATAGAAAGTTTGGGGGCAAAAGGGTAAAGTTTGGAAAAATGAGAGACTACCTTTGTAATTTTTCCTATTTTGGGATGACTCACCTACCTGCTTGCCACCCACCCCATGTGAAATCGTCATCTTTTGACATAAAAGATGACAACTTGATTATCAATTGCCTTAAAATTGAGAAAAGATGAGAAAAGATGGAAATTATTAAATTAAGGTTACCCTTGGAGGAAGGTAAGATCACCGGTTCTTTTTTAGGGGAATAAAGTATTTTAAAACACATAACTCTTGTGTACACCAAGCCCTTCCCATAATTCTACTTCTTCTTTGAAAATTAAGCATACACCACCATTATTGTCATCTTTCTTGAGCTCAAGCTAGCATCTCTAGTGGGGAAGCTTTAGAAGCTTAGATTTCTTTCATCTGTTGATTCCATCTTATAGCTCTTGCTTTGGTAAGCTAAAGACCCTAATCAATTGTTGAGTTCCATGGATGATGGGTGCTTAATTGCAAGTTGAAGCTATTGAACATTAGGGCTAAACCCATATTCTTCAAGGCTTCAATCCATGGATATCTAATAGCTAATAGCTATTTCAAGTTTAAATATTGATTACAATTTTGCTGTAGTAATTTTAATACTTCCCCTTGTTTCTATCTAGCTCAAGAGTTGGAAAAGGAAAGGCCACCATCTTAATCGAAGGATGGGAACAAAGGAATGGTCATCCGATAGCCATAGAAGCTTTGGAGAGCTAGGTGAGTGTAGTCGGAGTCTCGAGAATAGGCTAGGTGCCTTTCCTGATTTCATTGACATTGAATATTTCATAGCTAACATTGAGTCTAAGGATATTGCATCAAATCTCTTTGGAAATTATATTGGTAAGCATCGGTAAGTTATTGCATTGAAATATTGTTCATTGAAACACTGATATTGTCATTGACATCATTGAAGCATTGAAATATAGAAACATCGATCATTAGACATCGATATTGTCATTGCCATAGCCATTTATAATGATATTGCCATTGTCATAGACATTGGATATTGATATTGCTATTGTCATCGAAACATTGACATTGTTATTACCATTGTCACTGAACATCAACATTGATACTGTTATTGCTATTGAAATATTAACATTGACATTGATATTGCCATTGCTATCGATATTGATATTGTCACCGATATGGCTATTTGTCATTGTTATTACCATCGACATTGTTATTGTTATTGAACCTTGGATTCAAAAGGACATTGGATACAATTGGCATGCCATAGAATTCATGATCTCATTGGTACGGGAAGACTATGGTATTTGGGCTACAACCTTTATTGTGGCGAGCCAGAGGGATATTTGTGTTATTGGTCAATTGGCAAGGCGGAGGGTGATAGAGTAGCGCAAATTCGAATAAAGAGAAAAACAAAACAAACTAAAATAAAGAACAAATCTAAAAATTCAGATTTGCTTACGGTGGTGGAGTCAATGGAGGAAGCTTGAATATGTGGAGATGGCGTGATGAATTGATAGTTGTTGTTTTGTCCTCGACACCCTCTTAGACGCAATTATCTAAGCAAGCAACCTCAAGCGGCTCTAACCCACCCTCCTAGATGCAATTACCTAGGCAAGCAAGAGTGTGAAGATGATTTCCCTCACAAGAACTCGATGATCTTATGTTGAAGATGGCTTCTAGACAAGTTTACCGAACACTTGCAAACTCAAAGAATACTAAAATCTCCAAAGAGAACTTTTTACTAATCAATGAAATCTGAATTACAATGTGGGTGAAGCCTCCTTTATATAGGCCATGGAGAAGTTTTAATCCTACTAAACTTAGGAATTAAATACAATAAATAAATGCTAAAATCTAATCTCCTAATTAGATAAGTAACTTCTAATAATAAATAAATGCTAAAAATAAAATCTTAATTAAATAAATCTGATCCTAATAGATATTGCAGAATCCTATGTTGATTTAAATTACAAATAATCAAATAAAATCTTGAAAATTCGTAATTATCCAAAAATCCCGTATTAATCCCGTATAGGAATTTCTGCATGCGCTGTCTTTGCTAAAATAGACGTATCTTGAGATACAGATGTCCGATTGAGGCGTTTCAAGATGCGTTGGAAAGATAATTTGCAGCCGGACAAGTTTTAAGAGACATGTTGACCCATAAATGCCTGGATCCCATCCAAAAATGCTTTGTAAGTTGACTGATGTTTCTGACTTGCAAAGCAGTTTCAACTTCTTTTCCAAGATGATTATTTTGACCCCTCTCATGCTCGTATCAGAGGGACAAGACCATTCATTGATTTGGCGAGGCGTAGGAATTCGTGTATCCACTATCTTGTTTTGATCCAAGGGAACGTTATTGATATAAGTCCAATATGTTATTGAATATGGTTACTGCATTGATATTGTCATAGCATTGATATTGCCATATCATTGGTATTGCCATAGCATTGATATTGTTATAGCGTTGATATTGCCATAGAATTAATATTGTCATAGCATTGATATTGTCATGGCATTGACATTATCATAGCATGATTTGAATTTCATACCATCGTTATTGCCACTGTGTATGACTACCTCACTAGGCAAAGGATGCCTAATGCATTTCATCTCATGCATTTCATGTTAAGGAAGACTTTACAAGAGATCGGGGAGTTAAAGGTTTTTGGCAAGTCACAGCGGTACCTCGAGTAATGTTTATCGTCCCTACAAACTCCTAGTATGGTGGCATGATAGTTTGTTAAGTCACTTTTGGCCATTTTGTTGTACATATATGTTGTGTGTGGTTGTGTAAGCTTAGATGCCTAAGATGACACTTTTAAGATTGGCTAAAAGAGGTAAAATTGCAAAATTGGCCTAAAAAGATAAAATCCTAGTAAATGGATTCACATAGCTATGAAATTTGGCATAATAGTAGAATATGGTTAATTAAACTTGCCTGTAAATTTTCATAAGATTTGGATTCTATATGATAGGTCAAAATGGATAAAAACCAGACCAAATTTGTCATTACAGACTCTCCCATACCGATACGGGTGATCTCGTATAGGTGCAAGTATGCATTTTTGGAATAGGTCAACTCTGGTCAACAAGGCATATCGATACTGCCTTGGGTGTATCGATACGGATTTTCGACATTAGAAAATTACTATAACTGGAGATATGGTCATGTAGGTACTGATCCCTATTTAATCCAATTTAAAAATTAGGGCATATGTATCGATATAGACCAGCTTGTATCGATACTAATATCGAGTTCGAAAGAGATAATATTCATAATAATAAAGGCGTATCGATACTGGTCCAAGTGTATCGGTAGGCATATTGGTCACTAGAATTCATAATGTTTGAGTCATCCTTAGCGTACTGATACGGCCTCTCGAGTACCAGTACCGATACATGTAATTCTGTTAAAAACCATTGGAGTAATTCTGAGAAATTATAGAATGGTCACTATTTAATAAATGGGTTAAACAAAGAGGTAAATGATCTCGGATCGGTATGAAAATTTATATGTACATTGGTTATAGACTGAATTTCAAATTGGTGAGCTTATTTCAGAAAAGGGGCTCAAATTTACTAAAATTGTAGATTAGTCCCTAAAACTTGTAAAAGTTTAAAATTTGTCATTAATTGATAACCATGGCTCCGTAACATCGATAAACATCGTTATGATTTTGAAATACTAAAATTATTGATTATTTATTAAAAATAATGTACCAATCTCGTATCAAACATTGGTAGCCTACTCTGACCCGGTTCCCTACCAGGCGGGAAGGGCATGTTGTAGGGTGTCACGTTCTAGGCCCATATAAGGTTTGAGTTTAGAGTTTTGAGCTGTGTATAATGGTGAAGAGGGTTGTTAACCTAGATAAAACTCATCCGAAGTGAATTTCGCTGGTTGATGCTTGGACAGTATCGTTGAGTCATCCTATGTTGTTCTATTTTGGAGATCGATGCAAGTGATGCTCGAATGGTTAGGAGTGAATCATTAGGGATTCATGAGAGAAATGTTGATAGAGTAGCGCAATCGTGGATTTGGAAGCCTTCAATCATGTTGTTGCAAGAAATAGGAGCTCTAGACTCAATCAAGAAGAATAGTGCAAATCTGGATTTTCAAGAGGAATTGGATGGGCATTTCTTGAAAAATTTAGATTCAATGTTGGAAATTCAAAGAAACAAAGACAAGAAGAAAGATTGGAAGATAATTAATAAGGATAAAAATAAAAAGATTGAAAAAAGATTAAGATACGAATAGATAAAACAAATTTGAAATTTCCAACTTTGTTTATGGATTGTGGAGATGGCTTGAAGGTTGAGATGAAGATGGCTTGCGATTTGTTGATGTTGTTTTGTCCTCGTCACCCTCTTAGACGCAATTATCTAAGCAAGAAACCTCAAGCGGCTCTAACCCACCACCTAGATGCAATTACCTAGGCAAGCAAGAGTGTGAAGATGATCTCCCTTACAAGAACTTGTCGAACTTATGTTAAAGAAGACTTCGAAGGCATAAGTAATCAGCACTTGTGAAAATAAACTCACTAAATATTTCATAAATCAATGAATCTGTATTACAATGACTGATGCTTCATTCTTTTATAGGTGAAGGATAGACAAAGTAATTTAACTCCTACTAAAACAAGGAAAACCTAATCGAATTAAAATAATAACAAAATGACAACCTTTAACTCCTTGTGCTTGTGCGGCAAGGGATAGGGTGATAAGGCAAGTGATAAGCTGATAAGGGCTGGTTGCTTGGGCGGCAAATAATGGGATGATAAGAGCTAATTTGCTTGGGCAGCAAGTAAGAGCTGATATGGGCCTTGGCTTGGATGAATTTTAAGGGTATTTGGGCTTGCTTAGAAAACAAGAAATGGTTCTTGGGTAAGGAGGCATGTGTGGGCTGTTTTAAATGCTAGCTAGGCCTAAAAACACTTGTAAATCCTAATTTGGGCTAAAAGTAAAAATCCGACCCAATCTTTTATAGTAACAAGTATTGGGTCTAATTACAACAAAAGACTAATTAATGGACATCTAAAGGCTCATGGATATCCATCTCCAAAGGTGCAGCAAGTTGAGTTTTTGTGACCCAATTATTCTTGAAGGATGTTAAGTGTGGACTTCCTTCAAGAAATTCTTCTTTCTTCATGGCAGCTTGCAATCCTTTGCTCACGAATCCTTGGACGGTTGAATTTAGCCTATCCTTGATTAGTTTGGACTTGGCTCGGATTATTAGGCCAAGTGGAAAAGTAAGTCCATCATGTCCTTGGAATTGCCTTGTGGTATATGCATCATCCCCTCCCTCCTCAAGAGGATTCGTCCACAAATTTGAAACGTCAAAGGGAGAAAGATCAGAAACATTAAAAGTTGTACTCACATTATACTCACCGGGTAGATCAATTTGGTATGCATTATTGTTGATCCTTTCAAGGACATGGAATGGTCCATCTCATCTTGGATCCAATTTAGATTTCCTATGGTTCAAAAACCTTTCTTTACGCATGTGCAACCAAACCCAATCTCCTGGTTCAAAGACACCTTGGCACCGGCCCTCGTTGACTTTGGCAGCAACGTTTTCATATGTTTTCTCCATTCTTTGCTTTGCCTTAGTGTGTATGGATTTAACCAACTCCGCTTTCTTTTCACCATCTAAGCTACTAATACTATCAATAGGTAAAAGAACAAAGTCTAATGTAGTTAAGGGGTTAAAACCATAAACTACTTCAAATGGAGAATAACCGGTGGATGAATGAATAGAACGGTTGTAGGCAAACTCTACAAAAGGTAGATATTCTTCCCAAGTTTTTGTGATCTTACCGACAACGGCTCTGAGTAATGCACCTAAGATCCAGTTTATTACCTCTATTTGTCCATCCGTCTGTAGGTGACAAGTAGTAGAATAAAGAAGTTTGGTACCTATCTTTCCCCACAAAACCTTCCAAAAATGGCTTATGAACTTGACATCTCTATCAAAAACGATGGTGCGTGGAATTCCATGAAGTCATACTACTTCTCTAAAGAAGAGATCAGCTACATGTGTTGCATCATCCATTTTATGGCATGGTATGAAGTGAGCCATCTTTGAAAACCTGTCGGCCACAACAAAAATACTATCTCGACCTTTTTTGGTACGAGGTAATCCAAGAATAAAGTCCATAGATAAATCCACCCAAGGGGTAGAAGGGATAGGAAGGGGCGTATATAAACCGTTAGAACTTACCTTGGATTTTGCTTGTTTACATACGATGCAAGATGCGCATACCTTTTCCACAGTTTTCCTCATATGTGGTAAAAAAATGCTCCATTACCATGTCTAAAGTTTTGGAGATGCCAAAGTGCCCCATTAAGCCTCCGGAGTGTGACTCACGAACTAACAGTTCTCTAATAGAGCCTTGTGGTATACACAACCTATTTATTCAGAAAATAAACCCATCTACAAGATAAAACTTGTTAAAAGCACCTTTTAAACAATGAGTATAAATTTCCTTGAAATCTGGATCATTAGGATACAATTCCTTTATGTGTTTAAATCCCAATATAGTAGCATGCATTTGATTAATTAGGGTATACCTTCTAGAAAGTGCATCGACTACTACATTATCCTTACCTTTTTTGTACTTGATCACATAAGGGAATGTTTCAATGAACTCCACCCAACGAGCATGTCTCTTGCTCAATTACCTTGGCCGTTTAGCCACTTCAATGATTCATGGTCAGTGTGTATAATGAACTCCTTTGGAAGAAGGTAGTGTTGCCAAACTTCAAGTGCACGAACTAATGCACGGAGCTCTTTATGATAAGTTGAGTAGTTCAAATGTGCTCCTTTTAACTTCTCGCTAAAGTAAGTGATTGGTTGTTTTTCCTGTAAAAGAACTGCACCTATGCCTATACCGGAGGCATCACATTCTAACTCAAAAGTGTTGGAAAAATTGGGAAGATTAAGAATTGGAACAATACAAAGTTTACCTTTTAGTGTTTGGAAGGCTTGTTGATACGCCTAACTCTCCAAATGGCTTTGTTGAGAGAAGCTTTGATTGTCCCGATCTTGAATGCAAGCAAGCCTTATAATCCGTATGTTTTAGGGATAAAATGATGAAGGAATGATGGTGAATGGGTGCGGATGAGTATAGGGTGGTGAATGAAGTAAAATGATAGTAAATGTAATGGAAGTGTTTTAATGGCAGAATTAGATAGGGTGATGGAAATGATGAAAGGAAGTGATGAAATGAAATGGAAGATGGTGATAGTATTCAAAGGATTCAAAAGAAGAACCTATGTTATAAGAACATAGACCCAATCTTTAAGAGAATGTCTTTGAGGGTGGTAAAGGGCTTAGACCCGTTGGTTATAGAAAACCAAGAACCTGAAGTGTGGTGGAAAAGGAAGTGACGCCACAAGCAATGAAGCCTGATAAGTTGGATAGTTCTAAAAAGAACAAGTTTGAGAGATAAACTCACAAAGTAAATTTTATATATTTCAAAGGTGTGTCTACAAATGAAATAATCAGCCCTATTTATAGTTTTCTAAGGGCTGGCTGAATGGGCACATTACAAGGTTGAAAAGTTGGCCGAAATGGCATGTGTAAGAGTGGTGTTGGTTCGGCTAGGGGCTGGTGATGCTTCGGCTAGGTTTGTGTCTCCCTCCAAGCATTTGCCGCCCATTCTTCCCTCCAAATATTGGCGCCAAGCATGTTCCCTCCAAGGCTGGTCGGTTGTGTCCCTTGGGGAGGAACATGTCCCTTCAAGTGTTGAGCTGGGAGTGATAGACTAAGCTGAGATGAGCTACTTGAGCTTCACTTAGTTTAGGAGCTGAATTGAGCTGCTTTGAGGTATCCTTCGCTAGGTGAGCTTGTCTTTAGGAGTTCTTTAGCTATCTCGAATCAATTGGAGCTGATTGGAGCTGTTTACGAGCTGATTTTTCTTGGCCAAATTTGAGTGAGCTGTTTGAGCAGTTTTGGAGCTGAACGAGTTAGAGATGAGCTGCCATTCCGTTCCCTTACTTGTGTGGATTATATGCCCTACAAGAAACACAAAATAATATAAGTAAATGCTATTAAATATGTGAATGATTACGGAAATAAGTGACTTAAAACTTTAAGTAAAATGTGGTGTGGTCTAATGTTAGGCATGTATGCCACTTACTTTATATATATAACATATAAGATAAAGTATGGAAATGCATAAAAGAACGTACGATGCATGAAGTCAAACATAGTCCTAGAATAGCTAATAATTAGAACTTAAAATGGAAGCATGCATGCATACATATGACTAATGTAAATATAGAGATAAAGTAGGTAGGAAAAAGGCTAGCAGTAACTCCCTTGTCTTTCATTTTTGAAAACATGGTGAAAATGTCCATTGGGTGGGTTAGGATCGTATCACTTGTTCTTGTGCCTCACCCCAATGAAAACCTATTGTTTTTTGATGATACCTGTCAATGGTGTAGCAATAGTAGAGAAATCCTTGACAAAGCGACGGTAGAAGCTTGCTAGGCCATGGAAGGATCTCACCTCGGTTATGGATGATGGCGTGGGTCATTCTTGAATTACTTTGACTTTTTCACTATCAACATGGATACCCTGTGCACTTACTATAAAGCCTAGAAAAGTAAGACTTTCACTACAGAACACTCACTTTTCCATGTTAGCATATAATTGTTCCCGTCAGAGAACTTCGAAGATCGATCTCATATGAAAGAGATGTAAATCAAAAGAAGAAGAGTAGATAAGAATATCATCAAAATAAACAACAACAAACTTACCTCTAATGATACAATCCTAATCAGCACCAACTTTCTTCATGAATTTATCACACCATTGAAGATCCTCAAGGCTGATTACCTTACTTCATCTTTTATTATATTCTTTATGCATTATGTATTGTTATAAGCATGCTTTTGCATATTAGGGAATACTTGAAGATCATATGTTATCATTTATTTGCATAATATATGATATTCATGCATAACCTATGTCCACATCTTTATTCTTAGTTTCAAATCAATTAAGTATATTTGCATTGCATTGAATCTTCATACTTAAGCATGCATCATATTTTAGCTTTATTTTAGCTCACACATTGTTTGTTGTTCTCTTTAGGTAATAAGGTTAAAGGCAAAAACTCAAAGATCATGCAACAAGCTCGGATTAGCTCCAGGACATTCAAGGCAGCTCGAATTAGCTCAAGGAGTCCAATAGAAGCTCAGATCAGCTCAAAACTTAAGGAGAACATTCTAAAGGAGCTCACAAGCATGAAGGACTAGCTAACCTAGCTAAGGGCAGCTCATGGAAGCTCAAAATAGCTCAAAGATTGTTACGAGGCTGTCCATTGATGTAGGCCTCCTTTGATTGTGTCAGATCTAGGATCGAAGTTAGATTTCCCATGTAGAAGTGGGGCTGCAAAAGAAGATGTTGAAAGTATAGTTTATGGTGTTTATGGGACTAGAATTTGGTGTTGAAATGTAGGATGAAAGAAGGTAGAATGTTGCTGGGAATTTAGGATGGAGAAAGGTTGAAGATGAGTGCTTGAAGAAGAAACAATGGTGGAAATGGTTGTTGGAAATTTTGTTGAAGAAGAAAGGTTTTAAGTTTCTGGAAAATGAAATAATAAAAAAACAAGAACAAGGAAGAACCTATACAATAAAGTGTATAAACCCGAACCTTATACGCTCTTTGTTTGAAGGACTTGGACCCATTGATTAAGAAATCAAGAACCCGAAGTATCTGGTTTGACAACACAAGTACGAGATTTGAAAATGTCAAAAAAAGTTCAATGAAGAACTAAGTTGAGAGAAATTCCCACAAGTATTTTTTGATTCATAAGTTGTGTAACCTTTTTACATTAAAAATCTGAAACATATATAAGAAATACAAGAGGGAAATCTGAAATGCTTCAAATTTCAAAAGAAAACTACCTATTTGATCTAAGGGTGGCGTTGAGGAAGTTTAATTTGAAACAAATCTGATGACTGTATTGGAAATAAACAAACTAATCAGCATTAAAAATGGCTCCTAAATGAAGCGGGAACACTTGAATTTCAAACAAAATGCACATGGCAATTGTTTGAATTCAAAAATCAAACTTCTTGGCCTTATCCTTGAGAATTCCGCCCATTGCTTTGAGAGGGAGTTCAAATCTGCCACACACATGCACACACATGTGTCAAGGCTTCCATGTGTGGACGCCATGCTTGGGGAGCTGCTGGAGCCTTTAGCTTGATGCACCTTGCTGTAGGGCACTCTCCTAAGTGTAGGTACATGTCCCTCCATGTTTGAGCTACCATTGGACTCATTAGCTGGAGTTGAGCTACTAGAGCTGAAGTTGAGCTGGTTGAGCTGATTTGGAGTGTTGGAGCTGAAATGAGCTGAAAACAATGCTTGTGGGCTATTTTGAGCTGAGTTTAGCTACACCCTTGTTGCTGAGCTTCAATCGAGCTAGTAGGAAGGTCCTTAGCTACCACTCTTTTTTATGCCGCTGTAAAAACAAAGTAAACACACATAAACTTATTGAAGACATAATATTAACAAACTAATTAGATACATATAAGTATAAACTAAGTATAAGTAATTAATATTATGTCACATATCAGCATGTAACACGTGATATAGCTTATTGTCTAAGGCTTATTCATCATTAACAGAAAATAAGAAGTATGAACGCATTTCGGCACAAGAACTTCCCTGAAATATTTAGCCTTAGCACAAGTAAATTGTTCAGTTTGCATGACTCTCGGCTTGTGATATGAACGTCAATGGCAAAGACCCAGAGAAGTACCCAGGTGGCCCCATTACTCGAGCAAGGACCAAGGAGTTCCAAGCAGCCATGGAAAATATGTTTACATCAAGCTTGGGACGTGAGAAAGAAGAAATAATAAGGGAGGAACACTTTACTTTGCTTATGCATGAATTTGCATGAGTATTTAAAGTTTGCATAACATTCATTGCATTCAATAAACATGTTGTTCATTAAAGCATGCGTTGCATTTAAACATGTAGTTCATTTAGTTATACACTTCATTTAACTAAGTAGTTCATTGATTAAACTAGTTCATTCAAGATTATTAGTTCATTGAATAAAGTTAGTTCATTAATTAAACTAGTTCATTCATCAAACTAGCTCATTTATTAAACTAACTCTTAATTGTTTACATGCATGTTTTCAATTAAAGATTGAATAAAGTTTACCTTTGTGTCTAGGTGCATGAGGGAAGATGAACGGTTTTACCAGATGCAAGAATATCAGCAGAATGTCTTCCAATTCTGGATGCGATACAGACGTGTTTGGATCCAGAAATCAATTGACGTTATTCCTCCATCTCTTAGCTTTCCAATGCCTTTTGAATCACCTCAATCCGATATCGGGAGCTTGAGATACGAATGATTTACTGAAGACAGTGCAGGCTGAAATTTTTATTACGGGAATTTTATGCATGGATGATTTGAATGAATTTGAGCCAAGGAAGAGTTCTTTCATCTTCTACCAAGAGACAAGCAATTGATGGCCATCTTAATTCAGCAAATTCAAGGCATTCAAGGTTGATGTTATCACCATTCAAGTGGGGGTTTCAAAATTCATTGAGGAGACATGAAATGAAGGCTGGATGAAACTCACCTTTTATGACATTCAAGTCATATTAATCAGCTTGGAAGATGAAGAGTTGCACTTAAACTGGACAGCAAGGATGTCTACATTCATCCTTGTCCACATTCATCCCCTTTCTCTTCATATGATAGCAAAACAAGGCAGCCCAAGAGTCCTTCTTAATTTGGACGAAAATATGACTAAATTCAACCTCAATTTGTCTAAACTAATCAGCTTTGAAGATGAGAAGAAAGGACAAAGCATTCATGTGTATTCAAGTGCATTAAGATGAGCATTCATCTTTCTTGTAACACCTTTTCATATTCTGCCTACTTCTACTATAAATAGGCATCTTTAGGATCATTGTAAGACACACTTTGAATATATAAAACATCTTTGAAAGATTGCTTTCATTCTTGTTCTCTTGTGGAACTTTATCGGCTTCAAGTTAGTCTTGTAGTCTTCATCCATTTCCCTTTTGTTATAGCGTTGGTTCCTAGCTCATCTATAGCTAGTGGGTCACGTTCCATATCCTACCACTTCATTTCCACTTTATTATATTGCTGGTTCCTAACTCTTTATAGTTAGGGGTCACAATCGATCCTTTGAATTTCTTCATCTTAACGCCAACACCCCATCATCTTCACCTACATTTTCATCTTTTATTTTTTTTTCTTCCATAATCACAACTATCACTCTTCCTACACCCCTTCTACATATCTTTCATCCCATTATTTCTATTTCTTATTTATCTATTTCTACTTACATTGTTGTTTGAGTAATTTCAGAATACATTCAAAGCACTGCAGAGTTCTTACTAGAATCACGATCGGGCATTCACATATATGATTCAAAACTCATAGTCGAGATCATATCATTTGGTATCAGAGCCTAGACGATTCAGTAAGCGTATTATTTTTCTCTCTCCCGGGTTAGTAAAAAAAACCAAAAAAAAAATCAAAAAAAAAATCTTAAAGAGGGAGGGAGCAATCTATTCTTGTTTAAAAATTACAATACATCATTTCTTATTGCTGAATTACAAATTCCTTTACCTATTCTTAGTAATTCTTTCTTTTTGAAGCCATTCTCCTTTTATTAATCATCATTCTCCTACCAAGCTAGAATTGTTTCAGCCGAAGTCCACGAGACACTTGTAAGCCTTGAGGAAGTTCCCAAAAGGACTTGAAAATAAAGCACGAGTGGTAAAAGGCATGAGTGTGCATTAAGGGGAAAAGCCTAACCCGAGTGAAACACGAGTGTGAGTGCATTTTCTTTGGAGTGGAAAGGTGAGATTTTGTGTTAGTAAGGTTTAATTTCTTTTGTTTCTTTATCTAACATGTCACAAAGATCTGGTCATAGTGGTGAAGGAGTTCCCAATTTGCAAAATCAGGCTATGCTTCAAGCAATGGCCAAAATGATCCAAGAGCAATTGGAGCCCCTAATTGAACGAATAGACCAGCTTGAAATTTCACAAGCTAATCAGGGTAATGAGGAGTATCCTGAAGAAGTTGAAGTAGATGATGTGCAAGATCAAGTATCCCAACATAGCATGGTACAACAAGGCCAGAGAGCTCGACCACGAGTAGACGATAATCTCAGCAACATCAAGATTACCATTCCTCCTTTTCAAGGAAGAACGGATCCTGAAACCTATTTTGCATGGGAAAAGAAGGTTGAGCACATTTTTGAGTGCCATAACTATTCAGAGCTTAAAAAGGTAAAACTCGCTGCCATTGAGTTTACGGATTATGCACTAATATGGTGGGATCAATTGACATCAAGTAGGAGACGCAATGGAGAACATCCTATCACTACATGGGATGAAATGAAAGCGGTGATGCGAAGGCGATTCATTCCAACTCACTACCATCGAGAGTTATTCAACCGTCTTCAAAATCTTTCACAAGGTAACCGAAGTGTTGAAGATTACTACAAAGAGATGGAGGTGTCCATGATTCGAGCCAACATCGACGAGGATCGAGAAGCCACAATGGCAAGATTCCTAGCGGGACTAAATCCGGACATTGCGAACGTGGTCGAGTTGCAACATTATGTGGAGATGGAAGACATGGTGCATATGGCCATGAAAGTGGAAAAACAGCTCAAAAGAAAGGGTGCCACACGATCTTATGGGAGTTCAACATCAAAATGGGGGCAAAGTTCATACAAGAAGACTCCTCCAATACCGTCCCACAAAAAAAGGAGGACCACCGAAAGGAAGTAAGCCCATTGCGAAACCAGCAAGGGTAAGACTACCGCTACTCCAAATCGTTCCCGTGACATACAATGTTTTAAGTGTTTGGGGCGTGGACACATTGCAAGCCAATGTCCGAACCGCAACACCATGCTTCTTCGAGATGATGGAGAAGTTGAATCGGAACAAGAAGAGGATGAGAATGAAGATGTTGCCATCGAAGAAGAAGAATTAGAGTATGGCGTGGAAGGAGAGGTTCTTGTTGTCAAAAGAAGCCTAAACGTACAATCCGTTGGAGGAAATGAACAACGAGAAAATATCTTCCATACTCGTTGCCATGTTGGAGGAAAGGTATGCTTTGTTATTATTGATGGTGGTAGTTGCACTAATGTTGCTAGTACCTTAATGGTAGATACACTTGGCTTGGCAACAACAAAGCATCCACAACCTTATAAGCTACAATGGCTCAACGATGGAGGAGAACTCAAGGTGACCAAACAAGTTCGAATTGTTTTCTCTATTGGGAAGTACAAAGACGAGGTATTATGCGATGTCGTTCCAATGCATAAGCCATTTATTACTTGGAAGGCCTTGGCAATTTGATAGGCGAGTGATCCATGACGGGTATACCAACCGGTATACGTTCACCCATGAAGCAAAGAAGATCACTTTAGCCCCACTTTCTCCAAAACAAATACATGAAGACCAAATTTTATTGAGAGGAAAAATTGAAAAAGCCAAAGAGAGAGAGACCAAAATGGAGGTAAAAGCAAAGGAGTGTGATCAAAATGAGGGAAGGAAAATCAGCATTCTTTCTAAAAGAGAGAGTTGAAAAAGAGTTTAATGACAGCAAAGGAAGCACTTGTGCTCATGTACAAGGAAAATTTCTTGAATACTAACTACCTTGATCAAAATTTGCCTGCTTTTGTTGTGTCTTTATTGCAGGAGTTTGATGACCTATTTCGGAGGAAATACCAAGTGGGCTGCCACCTATTCGTGGCATAGAACATCAAATAGACTTTGTTCCCGGAGCCGTCATTCCAAACCGACCAGCGCGTCAAGCAACCCCAAGAAACTAAGGAGTTGCAAAGGCAAGTATCTGAGTTGATGTCAAAAGGCTACGTGTGGGAAAGCCTTAGCCCATGTGCCGTGCGGTTCTACTTGTGCCAAAGAAGGATGGAACTTGGCGCATGTGTGTGGACTGCCGAGCGGTAAACAAAATTACGGTAAAGTATCGTCACCCTATTCCTCGCTTAGATGACATGTTAGATGAGCTTAGTGGTTCTAACCTCTTTTCCAAGATTGATCTTAAAAGTGGTTACCACCAAATACGAATGCGGGAAGGTGATGAGTGGAAAACAGCATTCAAAACTAAGCAAGGCCTTTATGAGTGGTTGGTTATGCCTTTTGGCTTAACTAATGCTCCAAGCACGTTTATGAGGTTAATGAATCATGTTCTTAGGCCATTCTTGGGTAAGTTTTGTGTGGTTTACTTTGATGACAATCTAATCTATAGTAAAACCATGGAAGAACATGTTCAACATTTAAGGTCAGTTTTGCTAGTTTTGAGGAAGGAAAAACTGTTTGCTAACTTACAAAAATGTACATTTTGTACTGGCAGGGTTGTTTTCCTAGGTTTCGTTGTGAGTTCTGAAGGCTTGGAGGTGGACAAAGAGAAGGTTAAAGCCATTGAAGAGTGGCCACGACCAGCAAGCATTTCTCAAGTTAGGAGCTTCCATGGACTTGCAAGTTTTTATCGAAGATTCGTCCCCAACTTCAGCACCATAGCCACCCCACTAACAAGTGTTATTAAGAAGAATTCTAAATTCTTTTGGGGGGAAGATCAAGAGAAGTCCTTTAATAGCATTAAAGATTGTTTAATACATGCCCCTTTACTTGCTCTACCTGATTTTAATCTAACTTTTGAAATTGAATGTGATGCATCAGGTGTAGGAATTGGAGCAGTTTTGTCTCAAGGTGGACGTCCTATAGCCTATTTCAGTGAAAAATTAAGTGGAGCTACGCTTAATTACCCTACCTATGACAAGGAGATGTATGCTCTTGTGAGGGCAATGGAAACATGGCAACATTACCTTTGGCCTAAGGAGTTCATCATTCACACTGATCATGAGGCATTGAAACATATCCGGGGGCAGCATAAACTCAACAAAAGGCATGCCAAATGGGTGGAGTTTCTTGAAACTTTCCCATATGTTATCAAGTACAAGAAAGGTAAGGAGAATATAGTTGCCGATGCATTGTCACGGAGGTATATTCTTTTAAACACTTTGAATATATAAAACATCTTTGAAAGATTGCTTTCATTCTTGTTCTCTTGTGGAACTTTATCGGCTTCAAGTTAGTCTTGTAGTCTTCATCCATTTCCCTTTTGTTATAGCGTTGGTTCCTAGCTCATCTATAGCTAGTGGGTCACGTTCCATATCCTACCACTTCATTTCCACTTTATTATATTGCTGGTTCCTAACTCTTTATAGTTAGGGGGTCACAATCCATCCTTTGAATTTCTTCATCTTAACGCCAACACCCCATCATCTTCACCTACATTTTCATCTTTTATTTTTTTTCTTCCATAATCACAACTATCACTCTTCCTACACCCCTTCTACATATCTTTCATCCCATTATTTCTATTTCTTATTTATCTATTTCTACTTACATTGTTGTTTGAGTAATTTCAGAATACATTCAAAGCACTGCAGAGTTCTTACTAGAATCACGATCGGGCATTCATATATATGATTCAAAACTCATAGTCGAGATCATATCAGCTTGAGCGAAGGCATGCTCACATCATCCCCCATTCTTTTAGGCGATTTGTCCTCAAATTGAAGTTGTCGTCAAGGAGCAATTATGGGGTGTTGGGATGGCCAACTCCATACTTCTTTCCTCCAATGGAATATCCTGCAAAATAGGAAAAGAAAATTTCTCTGGGTTTTCGTTAGAAAAATCAGTAATCATAGGTTGTGTCAAAATGCACTTCCCAATCATTTCGTTGTGTTAAACATCACCAATATGTTTGGTCTCTCCTTCAGGATGGTTAGTATCATCACGATCCTTCCTCCAAGTTTAAAAACTCTTTGTTATCTGCAACTGATCGTGATGTACTTATGATGGAGTCAAAGGTTCGAGAGTGAACTTCTTTCTTTCATGCTTGATTGTGAAACGGTTGGTGAAACAATCATGGATGGTTCGTTTGTCATATTGCCAAGGTCTTCCAAGAAGTAGATGGCATGCATGCATTGGAACCACGTCACATAATACATCATCCTTATACCTTCCAATAGAGAATGGGATTAGCACTTGTTTGGCGACTTTCAATTCTCCTCCCTTATTTAACACTGTAATTTGTAAGGACTGGGATGCTTGGTCGTCTTCAAACCTAACCTGTCAACCATAAGAGTACTTGCAACATTAGTACAACTTCCTCCATTACTTATAACAATACATACCTTATCATTCACACGACATCTCGTGTGAAAGATGTTTTCACATTGCTACTTTTCTTGTGACACTTGCACATTCAGGCTTCGTTTGAGTACGAGAATCTCACCATCTACTGCCAATTCGATCTCGTCTTCTTCTTCCTCCTTAGGAATTTTCAATTCATCTTCTCCATTATCAGACTCGATCTTACCGTTTTCTAACAAAAGCATCGTGTTCTCGTCCAAGGCACTTGAAACATTGAATGTCCCTTGTGCGTTCATGAGTAACCACTTGCTTTCCTCGACCAACGTCTACAACGGGTGGCTTTGGCTTGCTCGATTCTGCCTTTTCTTTAATTTGAATAGGTGTTGACTTCCTAAAATTGTTTTGAATGAAACGAGGGTTAGAAAAATTATTAAATGAACTATTACCTCAGGAAGAAGATTTCTTCCTTTTCTGACGTTCAACTTTGATCGCCATATGCACCATCTCGTCCAATTCAACATAATGTTATAATTCTACAACATTGGCAATCTCTTGGTTAAGACCGTCTAAGAAACGCGCCATTGTTGCTTCTTGATCTTCTTCAATGTTGGCACGGATCATGGCCATCTCCATTTCTTTAAAATAATCTTCAACGCTTCTATTGCCTTGTTTTAAATTTTGCAACTTCTGGAATAAGTCTCGATGATAGTGAGACGGTACAAATCTCCTCCGCATGATTCTTTTCATTTCAAGCCATGTTGTGATTGGCCCTCGCTTGTTCTTCTTCGTGTACTGATTAATTGGTCCCACCAAATTAATGCATAATCCACGAACTCTATTGCTACCAATCGCACTTTCTTTTGTTTAAAATAGTTGTAACAATCGAACACATGTTCTACCTTGCTTTCCCATGCTAGATAGACATCCGGATCTGTTTTTCCTTGAATAGGAGGTATGGTAACTCGAATGTTGCTCAAATTGTCAAGTTGTGCACGCCCTCCATGGTGTCTTGGGGCATTCGGTCTTGATGATTGGTCAATCTCGTCATCATCGTTGTTGTCATCATATTCTTCATTGTTGTTCATCATCTCTAGGCTGATTTTGCCTTCGTGGGCCTTGGGTTGCTCGAGTGTTGCCATGTGACCCGTCAAGCCTGTCTATTCTTTCATGTAATGGCTCAAGTTCATCCTTCAACATTTTCTGCAATTCTCGAATCATGGCCTGCATTTGCAGATTCGGTTGTCCTCCATCTTGATTCATTTTGCTAGAACCTGTCATTGTTAGCAAAAAAATAAAAACCTCACTTGCACACTCTCAAAAGCCTCACAATTCTCTCCAGGGAAAGTAGATATGGCACTCCACTCTACGCTCGTGTTTCACTCGGGAAATATGGCTTTTACTTTCCCCTTATGTTCTCACAAGCTCAATAAGCCTTTTTCCACTCCTCTCGCGTTTAGTTCTTTAAGGAACTAACTTAAGACTTTGTCAAACCTGTTCAAGTGTGTCGGCTGAATAACAACAACGGTTAGTAAACAAAAGAAATAAGGTAAGGTAGGCTTAGAATTAGAAAGAAAAGAAAGAAATGAGTGACTTACTACACAGAAACGCTTACAACTTTCCTTCACCGAACAATCATATTCTCTTCGTGCCTGGTTGATGTTGTAATGTTCGCTGTTGTAGAACACATTGCCATTGCAACTTCTTTCATCTTTTTCACTTTCTGAAGTGCTTTTCTTCTTTCTTTTTCGAAACTTAATTTTCTCTTCGTGCTCTGATTACCATATGTTACGAGGATGTCCATTGATGTAGGCCTCCTTTGATTGTGTCGGATCTAGGATCAAAGCAAGATTTCCCATGTAGAAGTGGGGCTGCAAAAGAAGATGTTGAAAGTATAGTTTATGGTGTTTAAGGGACTGGAATTTGGTGTTGAAATGTAGGATGAAAGAAGGTAGAATATTGCTGGAAATTTAGGATGGAGAAAAGTTGAAGATGAATGCTTGAAGAAGAAACAATGGTGTAAATGGTTGCTGGAAATTTTGGTGAAGAAGAAAGGTTTTAAGTTGCTAGAAAATGAAATAAAAAAAAAACAAGAACCCGAAGTTTCTGGTTTGACAACACAAGTACGAGACTTGAAAATGTCAGAAAAAAGTTCAATGAAGAACTAAGTTGAGAGAAATTCTCACAAGTAATTTTTGATTCATAAGTTGTGTAAACTTTTTACATTAAAAATCTGAAACATATATAAGAAATACAAGAGGGAAATATGAAATGCTTCAAATTTCAAAAGAAAACTACCTATTTGATCTAAGGGTGGCGGTGAGGAAATTTAATTTGAAACAAATCTGATGGCTGTATTTGAAATAAACAACCTGATCAGCATTAAAAATGGCTCCTAAATGAAGCGGGAACACTTGAATTTCAAACAAAATGCACATGGCAATTGTTTGAATTCAAAAATCAAACTTCTTGGCCTTATCCTTGAGAATTCCGCCCATTGCTTTGAGAGGGAGTTCAAATCTGCCACACACATACACACACGTGTCAAGGCTGCCATGTGTGGACGCCATGCTTGGGGACCTGCTGGAGCCTTTAGCTTGATGCACCTTGCTGTAAGACACTCTCCTAAGTGTAGGTACATGTCCCTCCATGTTTGAGCTACCATTGGACTCATTAGCTGGAGTTGAGCTACTGGAGCTGAAGTTGAGCTGATTTGGAGTGTTGGAGCTGAAATGAGCTGAAAACAATGCTTGTGGGCTGTTTTGAGCTGAATTGAGCCACACCCTTGTTGTTAAGCTTCAATCGAGCTAGGAGGAAGGTCCTTAGCTGCCACTCTTTATTATGCCGCTGTAAAAACAAAGTAAACACGCATAAACTTATTGAAGACATAATATAAACAAACTAATTAGATACATATAAGTATAAACTAAGTATAAGTAATTAATACGTCACATATCAGCATGTAACATGTGATATAGCTTATTGTCCAAGGCTTATTCATCATTAAAAGAAATAAGAAGTATGAACGCATTTCGGAACAAGAACTTCCCTGAAATATTTAGCCTTAGCACAAGTAAATGGTTCAGTTTGCATAACTCTCAACTTGAGCGAAGGCATACTCACATCAAAGATTAAGTTATCTCATTCAGCTAGCTAGCTCAGCTCAATCCAGCTCAACTCAAGCTCAACCAGCTCACTTAAGCTCCACCTACACATGCCAACTCACCACCCCAAGGGTCATGTCCCCTCCTAAGGAACATTTCCCTAGATAATTCGAGGGAAACTTGAAAATGGGCGGCAAACACATGGAGGGAAAGCATGAGTGCGCCAAAATGAAGAGTTCCAACCAAATCACCCTTCATTGGGCAAATTCATCACAAAAAATGTCAGTCAGATTGTTTGCCATTTTCGAGCATCAAACAAGCATAACTAGGTTTAGAAGTCTCATGAAACTTGTTCTTCTATCTCTTAGCTTTCCAACGCATGTTGAATTGCATCAATCTAATATCGGGAGCTCGAGATATGTCCAAATTACCGAGGGCAGTGCAGGCTGGAATTTCATACAAGAAATTATAACTTTTCAAATGCTTGTGCACCAAAACCATTTGGAGGGAGACACAAAGATGGTCGAACCATTACCAAGGCTTTGGAGGGAGTCACGAGCAGCCTTGGAAGGAGACTTGAAGCCTAGCCGAATAGATACAAGGCCATTCGGCCAAACCCCTTCATTTCCTATAAATAGAAGTTGTATTTTCATTTTGTAAACATCTCATCTCATTCATATCAATTAAATTACCTTTTTGAGAATTTTTCTCTCTTTTAGTTCTTTTTAGAACTTTATCGACTTATCAAGTACTTTGTACTTGTGGAGTCAACCTTCTTTTCCCCCTTGATACTTCAGGTTCTTGGTTCTTTATAACCAAGGGGTCCAAGTCCTTTCTACCATCCCTTAACGATATCTATAAGGTTCGGGGTTAGGCTCTCTATAGCCTAGTTTCTTCCTTGATTCTTTAAGATACTACCTTCAACTTTCCATCCATTTCCATCACCATTTCTATACACCATTCATGTCATCTTCCGCAGCCACCATTCACATACTTTTCATTATTTCAAGCCATCTTGCTTTGCAGGAATCACTTGATTGCCTTCCTAGATCCTACAATCATAGGCTGTCTCCAACAACAACGAGGATGGAAGTATATCATTTGGTAATCAGAGCTTTTGGTGGAAGAAGCAAGTGCATCAAAGTGAAGCCCGATTCTAGCAAAGCAAAAAAGAAATTGTAAGTGACTATCCTTTGTCATTTCAATTTGTGAAAAGAAAAGAAAAGAAAAAGAATCAAATTCGAAAAGTACAAAAAAAAAAGAGAAAAAAAAAGTTGGATAGCACAAGTTCAAGGGTGAAAAGCACAACAACATCATCTTCAACATCAAGCCTGAAGCCATCTTCTTCAAGACTTTGATTGTTGATCAAGGAAGGTTGTGAGTTTTCTTGCCAAATAAGTAACCCTTTTCTTCTTTCTTTTCCTATTCTAAACTTACCTTAACACTATATTCTTTTCCTTTTAAACTAACCATTTCAGCCGACGCACAAGATACAATACTTGCCTAAGTCTTGAGTAAGTTCCTTAAAGAACTTTACAAGAGAGAAAGGAGTGGAAAAAGGCAATTTGAGAGTGTGAGATTAGAAGGGGATAATAAAAAGCCAAATAACATCCCAGAGTGCAAAGACGAGAGTTGAGTGGAGTGCATTTTCTTTGGAGTGAACTGTGAGGATTTGTTGAGTGCAAGTGATACATGCATGAGCGGGTCAAATTACTCATATTGGAAAAGAAGTTGAAGTTATTCGATGCAAACAATAGAGGCCAAAATATTGCACGCATAGGAGGTCAAAAACGATGCATCTTGGACAAGAAACTGAATTTGTTTGTGAAGTCTGGAAAGTCAGCCAACTTGTGACGAGTTTTCGTATGGGATGCACGCATTTCTGGGTCGAGTTGTCCTCTAACAAATTGTCCATCATTCAGTTACCTTTCTAAAGCATCTTGAAACGCGTCAATCGGACATCGGGAACTCAAGATACGTCCAATTTACTGAAGACTGCGCATGCAGAAAACTGGATACGGGATTATTACGGGATTTTGTAAAGTTCAGCCCAAAAGCTAACATATAAGGCTTTGGACGAATTAAACTTAACCCAACCTAATTATTAACATTTAAATTATGCTTTTAGAGTTTTATATACTTTAGGAACCAGCCACCCTTCTCCCAAGCCATCAGATCAAGTCCAATTTAATGGACCAGACTTGTTTGTTTATTTTATTCATTCTTAGCTTTAGATTAAAGCCACCCTTCATCTATAAAAGGATGATGCTTTCTTCTTTGTTGGACAGATTTCATTGATTAATAAAAGGTTCTCTTTGGAGATTTTAGTATTCTTTGAGTTTGCAAGTGTTCGGTAAACTTGTCTAGAAGCCATCTTCAACATAATATCATCGAGTTCTTGTGAGGGAGATCATCTTCACACTCTTGCTTGCCTAGGTAATTGCATGTGAGTTAGATTCGCTTGATGTTGCTTGCTTAGATAATTGCGTCCAAGAGGCTGCCGAGGACAACACAACATCAATTTCGCCAAGCCATCTTCATCTTCTACCTCTACACCGCCATCCATAATCCATAAACAAAGGTGGAATTTTAGATTTGTTTTATCTATCCTTTTCTTAATCTTTTTCAATCTATTTGTTTCTATTCTTATTAATCATCTTCTAATCTTCTTATTTTCGTTTGTTTGAATTTCCAGCATTAAATCTGAAATTTTCAAGAAAAGCCCTACTCTTTTCTCTTGAATTTTTAGATCTGCCCAAAGTTTTCTTGATTGAGTCTAGAGCTCGTAGTTCTTGCAACAACTTGATTGAAGGCTTCCAAATCCAATATTGCACTACTCTATCATTTGGTATCAGATTTGGGACGATTCTTGGCAAGAATTTTGGCGTTTTTCGGTGAAATTTTCGAAAATTAGTGAAAAATCGTCAAAATCAAAAGAACGAATTTTGAGCTGAAAATTTCCAGATCATATCTACACCATTGGAGAAGTCACCACATATAATTTCAGAATTTTTTGACATCAGGAACACCTTGAATAAAGTAGATCAAGTTGCTGCAAAATTCCAGGGTTTTCTGGGTTTTTCTAATTTTCTTTCATTCTTAGCCATTAGTTTACATTGTTTTTAGCTTTTATTGCTTCTTATACATCTTCTAACACCTTCTTGTTTCCTTGTGTTAGTAGGACTAAAAGTTACATACTCTTCTTTCTCCTTGCAACTATAATTCTATCGATGTCTAGCCTTTTCTTTGGATTCTTAAAGCAATTAGGAAGTTTTATTCTCTTTTCAACACACGTTATCCTATACCAATAAATATTTTTCGGTCATGATGTAGGATACAAGGTAATCAATGTTTTTTAATTATTGATGGTGATAGTCGTGTAAACTTAGTGAGCAGCTTCATTGTTGATGCACTCGATCTATCATGCCAAGAACACCCTAAGCCGTATCATCTTCAAGGGTTTAATAGCAGACTGGATATGAAGGTAACCGAACATTTTTTAATCTCTTTTACTCTTGGAAGCTATTGCGATGATGTATGGTGTGACGTGGTTCCTATGGAAGTCACCCACTTGCTATTAGGAAGACCTTGGAAAAATGATCAAGACGTTGTCCATCGAATCAATACAAATGGATACTCGGTTGTGCACCAAGGCCAGAAGCTCTCGTCCGCTACAATAGAGCCGAAAAAGTATATGAAGAAATAGAGAGGATAAAACGGAAAGGATTGGAAGCACAAAAGGCTGAATCAATTGACCACACAAAGGCAACCAACCATGAAGACATCCCCAAACCATAAGGTACACATGATTCTCTTCGTACTTCTAGCATTTGTGCAAATGTTGATGTTGGAGAAGAACCATCTCCCAAACAAAAGGATAGTGATAGTGAACACATTAGACAAGATGACAATGCTTCTAATCCCTCATGTGAAGTAGTAGGTTCACTTGCTATACTCTCATCACCTCCCCACGAAGAAAGTAAGTGTAATTCTAACCCTTCACTTGATTCTTGACCTATCATCCCGTTAGAAACACTTTCTCCTCTACAGAAATTGTACATTGATGATAAATTTTGTGAGAGGGATATGGGATGTGAGATAAAAAAGACTAAGAGTAAAGAAGACGAGAGTGAAAAAAGTCAAATTAATGGCCCAAATTTGGAGAATGAAAATACATATGAGGTAAAAGTCACACAGCCCAAAAGAAAAAGACAAGAAAAAGAACGCGACGAGTGATTTTGTTTTGACTAATCATTACAAATGTTCGAGTAGTATTGTCTTATTTTTTTTAGGATTTTGTTGAACCATTGAGAGGAGCTCAATTAGATCACTCCACATACAACAAAAAGCCTTTTCAATTGAAGTTGATGATTGTTCTCTCATTGTCAATTTAGATTCGAGGACGAATCCTTTTGAGGAGTGGGGGAATAATACATGCATGAGCGGGGTCAAATTACTCATATTGGACAAGAAGTTGAAGTTGTTCGATGCAAACAATAAAGGGCAAAACAATGCACGGATAGGAGGTCAAAAACGATGCATATTGGACAAGAAACTAAATCTGTTTGTGAAGTCTAGAAAGTTAGCCAACTTGCGACGAGTTTGCGGATGGGATCCAGGTATTTCTGGGTCGAGTTGTCTTCTAACAAATTGTCCGTTATTCAGTTACCTTTTTAACACATCTTGAAACACGTCAATCGAACATCAGGAACTCAAGATACGTCCAATTTACTGAAGACTGGGCATGCAGAAAACTGGATACGGGATTATTATGGGATTTTGTAAAATTCAGCCTAAAAGCTAACATATAAGGATTTGGACGAATTAAACTTAACCCAACCTAATTATTAACATTTAAATTATCTTTTAGGGTTTTATATACTTTAGGAACCAGTCACCTTTCTCTCAAGCCGTTAGATCAAGTCCAATTTAATGGACCAGATTTGTTTGTTTATTTTATTCATTCTTAGCTTTAGGTTAAAGCCATCCTTCATCTATAAACGGATGACGCTTTCTTCTTTGTTGGACATATTTCATTGATTAATAAAAGGTTCTCTTTGGAGATTTTAGTATTTTTTGAGTTTGCAAGTGTTCGGTAAACTTGTCTAGAAGCCATCTTCAACATAAGATCATAGAGTTCTTGTGAGGGAGATCATCTTCACACTCTTGCTTGCCTAGGTAATTGCGTCTAGAAGGGTGAGTTAGAGCCGCTTGAAGTTGCTTGCTTAGATAATTGCGTCCAAGAGGGTGTCGAGGACAACACAACATCAATTTCGCCAACTCATCATCATCTTCTACCTCTACACCGCTATCCATAATCCATAAACAAATCTGGAAATTTCAGATTTGTTTTATCCATCCTTATCTTAATCTTTTTCAATCTTTTTGTTTCTATTCTTATTAATCATCTTCTAATCTTTCTTCTTATTTTCGTTTCTTTGAATTTCCAGCATTAAATCTGAAATTTTCAAGAAAAGCCCTTCTCTTTTCTCATGAATTTTCAGATGTGTCCAAAGCTTTCTTGATTGAGTTTAGAGCTCCTAGTTCTTGCAACAACTTGATTGAAGGCTTCCAAATCCAAGATTGCGCTACTCTATCATTTGGTATCAGATTTGGGACGATTCTTGGCAAGAATTTTGGCGTTTTCGGTGAAATTTTCGAAAATTAGTGAAAAATCGTCAAAATCAAAACTTTCATTCTTAGCCATTAGTTTACATTGTTTTTAGCTTTTATTGCTTCTTATACATCTTCTAACACCTTCTTGTTTCCTTGTGTTAGTAGGACTAAAAGTTACATACTCTTCTTTCTCCTTGCAACTATAATTCTATCGATGTCTAGCCTTTTCTTTGGATTCTTAAAGCAATTAGGAAGTTTTATTCTCTTTTCAACACACGTTATCCTATACCAATAAATATTTTTCGGTCATGATGTAGGATACAAGGTAATCAATGTTTTTTAATTATTGATGGTGATAGTCGTGTAAACTTAGTGAGCAGCTTCATTGTTGATGCACTCGATCTATCATGCCAAGAACACCCTAAGCCGTATCATCTTCAAGGGTTTAATAGCAGACTGGATATGAAGGTAACCGAACATTTTTTAATCTCTTTTACTCTTGGAAGCTATTGCGATGATGTATGGTGTGACGTGGTTCCTATGGAAGTCACCCACTTGCTATTAGGAAGACCTTGGAAAAATGATCAAGACGTTGTCCATCGAATCAATACAAATGGATACTCGGTTGTGCACCAAGGCCAGAAGCTCTCGTCCGCTACAATAGAGCCGAAAAAGTATATGAAGAAATAGAGAGGATAAACGGAAAGGATTTGAAGCACAAAAGGCTGAATCAATTGACCACACAAAGGCAACCAACCATGAAGACATCCCCAAACCATAAGGTACACATGATTCTCTTCAGTACTTCTAGCATTTGTGCAAATGTTGATGTTGGAGAAGAACCATCTCCCAAACAAAAGGATAGTGATAGTGAACACATTAGACAAGATGACAATGCTTCTAATCCCTCATGTGAAGTAGTAGGTTCACTTGCTATACTCTCATCACCTCCCCACGAAGAAAGTAAGTGTAATTCTAACCCTTCACTTGATTCTTGACCTATCATCCCGTTAGAAACACTTTCTCCTCTACAGAAATTGTACATTGATGATAAATTTTGTGAGAGGGATATGGGATGTGAGATAAAAAGACTAAGAGTAAAGAAGACGAGAGTGAAAAAGTCAAATTAATGGCCCAAATTTGGAGAATGAAAATACATATGAGGTAAAAGTCACACAGCCCAAAAGAAAAAGACAAGAAAAAAGAACGCGACGAGTGATTTTGTTTTGACTAATCATTACAAATGTTGAGTAGTATTGTCTTATTTTTTTAGGATTTTGTTGAACCATTGAGAGGAGCTCAATTAGATCACTCCACATACAACAAAAAGCCTTTTCAATTGAAGTTGATGATTGTTCTCTCATTGTCAATTTAGATTCGAGGACGAATCCTTTTGAGGAGTGGGGGAATAATACATGCATGAGCGGGGTCAAATTACTCATATTGGACAAGAAGTTGAAGTTGTTCGATGCAAACAATAAAGGGCAAAACAATGCACGGATAGGAGGTCAAAAACGATGCATATTGGACAAGAAACTAAATCTGTTTGTGAAGTCTAGAAAGTTAGCCAACTTGCGACGAGTTTGCGGATGGGATCCAGGTATTTCTGGGTCGAGTTGTCTTCTAACAAATTGTCCGTTATTCAGTTACCTTTTTAACACATCTTGAAACACGTCAATCGAACATCAGGAACTCAAGATACGTCCAATTTACTGAAGACTGGGCATGCAGAAAACTGGATACGGGATTATTATGGGATTTTGTAAAATTCAGCCTAAAAGCTAACATATAAGGATTTGGACGAATTAAACTTAACCCAACCTAATTATTAACATTTAAATTATCTTTTAGGGTTTTATATATTTTAGGAACCAGTCACCTTTCTCTCAAGCCGTTAGATCAAGTCCAATTTAATGGACCAGATTTGTTTGTTTATTTTATTCATTCTTAGCTTTAGGTTAAAGCCATCCTTCATCTATAAAGGATGATGTCTTTTCTTCTTTTTTTTATATTTCATTGATTAATAAAAGGTTCTCTTTGGAGATTTTAGTATTTTTTGAGTTTGCAAGTGTTCGTAAACTTGTCTAGAAACCATCTTCAACATAAGATCATAGAGTTCTTGTGAGGGAGATCATCTTCACACTCTTGCTTGCCTAGGTAATTGCATCTAGAAGGGTGAGTTAGAGCCGCTTGAGGTTGCTTGCTTAGATAATTGAGTCCAAGAGGGTGTCGAGGACAAAACAACATCAATTTCGCCAACTCATCATCATCTTCAACCTTCACACCATCTTCCATAATCCATAAACAAATCTGGAAATTTCAAATTTGTTTTATCCATCCTTATCTTAATCTTTTTCAATCTTTTTGTTTCTATTCTTATTAATCATCTTCTAATCTTTCTTCTTATTTTCGTTTCTTTGAATTTCCAGCATTAAATCTAAAATTTTCAAGAAAAGCCCTTCTCTTTTCTCTTGAATTTTCAGATGTGTCCAAACTATTTGATTGAGTTTAGAGCTCCTAGTTCTTGCAACAACTTGATTGAAGGCTTCCAAATCCAAGATTCGCTACTCTATCAGCCTCCAATTGCTAAGAGATCTTTTCATTTTCTTGTTTCATCACTAACAAATGGCACAAGATTCTTTTGAGTTTCCAACATGGTTCTTGTTGTTAAAAGAACATTAAGCCTTCAACATAGGATGATGAGTTCTTGCAAAGGGAGAACATCTTCACACCCTTGCCATGTGAATGACAAAATATGCTCCATGATCATCTAGGAGGGAATTGCACCAACATGGCCAGTACAATGTTGGTGAAATGATTTGGCTTAAGAGGGACCACTAAACAACAACTATCAATTCATTACAATGGTTAAATGATGCAGGAGAACTGAAGGTAAACAAGCAAGATTCCATTTTCAATTTGGAAATTACAAGGATGAAGTCTTGTGTGATGTAGTGCCCATGAGTGCGAGCCACCTCTTGTTAGGGCAACCATGAAAATTTGATAAAAGAGCCAACCATGATGGATTCACTAATCGCTACTCTTTCATTTTCAAAGGAAAGAAGTTCATTTGACACCTTTCAAACCAAGCGAAGTGCGTCATGATCAAATCCAACTGATCAAAAGGATCGATGAGTGGATTAAGAGCAAGAAAGAAGAAGAACTCAAAAAGGATGAAGAAATCAAAGAGAAAGCAATAGAAAAAGAACATTTTGAAGAACAATTGGAGATTGAGATTTTGGATGTAAAACCAGTTGGAGTTGAAAATGTACAAGTTCAAAAGGAGGATGAAGATGAAAAGAATGAAAATGAGAAAGTAGACGTAAGAAAAGATGGAGTTGAAAATGAAAGAGTTCAAAAGAAGGAGTTTGGAGATTGAAGAGGAGAAAGAAAAATAGATCTTATCTAACCCTATTTTTTTCTCCTATTCTTTCTTTTGTCTTGCAAGATATTCCAAAAGACATTCTTTTCAAATTGATGATTCCAAAAACATGCCCTTTGAAGAACCAATGAGTATGACTTTCCACCATTGTTGGATCCACAAGACATGTCCCTTGACATTTTCAAGGTTGTGACACTTGAAGTTCCAAAATATATGATCGTTGACATTCCAAGTACATTGCCCATCCTGAAGAAAATTCAGCAACCAACGCCCATTAAACATCCACCATGGTTTGCTATTTCCATTCATCTTGTTAATAGTTTTTCATATTCTAACTTTGATTTGTTTTGCAGCAATTTGTTTAATGGTGTTATCCTACCAAACTATGATGAGCAAGTTGATGACTTTTCAAAGAGGTGCCTTTTGAAGGTGTCTTTTCTCAAAGATGTGTCCTTTCAAGGATTGATTATTCAATCCATTTCACCAAGGGAGGTGATCCATGAAGATGTTTTGTCATTCAAGCTTGAAGAGTCGGTTACTCAAAAGGGCAGACATCTCCCAATGCAGAACCCTCTCGATTTGAGGACAAATCGCCAAAAAGAAGGGGAGTATGATACAATCCTAATCAGCATTCCAACTTTTCTTCATGAATTGATAACACCATTGAAGATCCTCAAGGCTGATTCTAAGGGAGTTTTACTTTACTTCATCTTTTATTATCCTCTTTATGCGTTACATATTGTTATAAGCATGATTTTGCATATTAGGGAATACTTGAAGATCATATGTTATCATTTATTTGCATAATATATGATATTTATGCATAACCTATGTTGACATCTTTATTCTTAGTTTCAAATCAATTAAGTATGTTTGCATTGCATTGCAATCTTAAGCATGCATCATATTTTAGCTTTTTATTTTAGCTCACACATTGTTTGTTGTTCTCTTTAGGTACTAAGGTTAAAGGCACAAACTCAAAGCAGTTCAAAGATCATGCAATTTCATAATTAGCTCCAGGACATTCAAGGCAGCCCGAATTAGCTCAAGGAGTCCATTAGAAGCTCGGATCAGCTCAAAACGTAAAAAGAACAGTAATTTAAAGAGCTCTTTACAAGCATTAAGAACTAGCTAGCCTAGCTAAGGGCAGCTCATGGAAGCTCAAAATTGCTGGAAGATTAAGCTATCTCATTCAGCTAGCTCAGCTCAGCTCAATCCAACTCAACTCAAGCTCAACCAGCTCACTTCAGCTCCACATACACATGCTAACTCACCACCCCAAGGGTCATGTCCCTCCTAAGGAACATTTCCTAGCTAATTGGAGGGAAACTTGAAAATGGGTAGCAAACACATCGAGGGAAAGCATGAGTGCGCCAAAATGAAGAGTTCCAACCAAATCACTCACCTTCATTGGGCAGATTCATCAAGCTCAAAACGTCAGTCAGATTCTTTGCCATTTTCGAGAAGCAAACAAGCATAACTGGGTCGATCCAAGTCTGCATGAAACATGTTCTTCTATCTCTTATCTTTCCAACGCATGTTGAATGCCGCCAATCAAATATCAGCTTGAGATATGTCTAACGCTTTTGGAGGGATCTTGCAGGCTGGAATTTCATACGAGAAATTATAACTTTTCAAATGTTTGTGCCAAAACCATTTGGAGGGAGACAAAAAGATGGCCAAATCATTACCAAGGCTTTGGAGGAGTCACGAGTAGCCTTGGAGGGAGATTTGAATCCTAGCCGAATAGTTACAAGGCCATTCGGCCATGCCCCTTCATTTCCTTTAAATTGAGTTGTATTTTCATTTGTAAGACATCTCATCTCATTCATATCAAAAATTACCTTTTGTGAGAATTTTCTCTTTTAGTTCTTTTAGAACTTTATCTACTTATCAAGTACTTTGTACTTGTGGCGTCAAACCTGCCTATCCACCTTGATACTTCGGGTTCTCGATTCTTTATAACCAATGGGTCCAAGTCCTTTCTACCATCCCTTAAAGACATCTATAAGGTTCGAGGTTAGGCTCTCTATAGTCTAGTTTCTTCCTTGATTCTTTAAGATACTACGTTCACCTTTCCATCCATTTCCATCACCATTTCCATACACTATTCTTACCATCTTCTGCAACCACCATTAAAATACCTTTCATACTTTCAAGCCATCTTACTTTGCAGGAATCACTTGCTTACCTTCTTAGATCCAAAAATCAATGGTCATCTTCAACATCAACAAGGACAGAGTATATCATTTGGTATCAGAGCTTTTGGTGGAAGAAGCAAATGCATCAAAGTCAAGCCCGGTTCAAGCAAAGCAAAAAAAGAATTTGTAAGTGACTATCCTTGTCATTTCAATTTGTGAGAAAAAAAAGAAAAGAAAAAAAGAAAAGATTTCAAAAAATACAAAAAAAGAAAAAAAGTTTGGATAACACAAGTTCAAGCGTAAAAAAAAGCACAACAACATCATCTTCAACATCAAGCCTGAAGCCATCTTCTTCAAGACTTTGATTGTTGGTCAAGGAAGGTTGTAAGTTTTTCTTGCCGAGTAAGTAACCCTTTTCTTCTTTCTTTTTCTATTCTAAACTTACCTTTACACCATATTATTTCCCTTTTCCTTTTCAACTAACCATTTCAGCCGATGCACAAGATACAATACTTGTCTAAGTCTTGAGTAAGTTCCTTAAAGAACTTTACAAGAGAGAAAGGAGTGGAAAATAGAAGGGGATAATAAAAAGCCAAATAACATCACATAGTGCAAACACGAGAGTTGAGTGGAGTGCATTTTCTTTGGAGTGAATGTGAGGTTTTTTTGTTGAATGCAAATTTGGTAAGGTCTTTTCATTTTCTTGTTTCATCACTAACAAATGGCACAAGATTCTTTCCCATCTACTTCCAACATGGTTCTTGTTGTTAAAAGAACATTAAGCCTACAAGCCAAGGATGATGACCGGCAAAGGGAGAACATCTTCTACACCCGATGCCATGTGAATGACAAAATATGCTCCATGATCATCGACGGAGGGAATTGCACCAACATGGCCAGTACAATGTTGGTGAAATGACTTGGCTTAAAGACCACTAAACACCCGAATCCTTACAAATTACAATGGTTAAATGATGCAGGAGAACTGAAGGTAAACAAGCAAGTACAGATTCCATTTTCAACTGGAAATTACAAGGATGAAGTCTTGTGTGATGTAGTGCCCATGAGTGCGAGCCACCTCTTGTTAGGGCAACCATGAAAATTTGATAAAAGAGCCAACCATGATGGATTCACTAATCGCTACTCTTTCATTTTCAAAGGAAAGAAGTTCATTTGACACCTTTCAAACCAAGCGAAGTGCGTCATGATCAAATCCAACTGATCAAAAGGATCGATGAGTGGATTAAGAGCAAGAAAGAAGAAGAACTCAAAAAGGATGAAGAAATCAAAGAGAAAGCAATAGAAAAAGAACATTTTGAAGAACAATTGGAGATTGAGATTTTGGATGTAAAACCAGTTGGAGTTGAAAATGTACAAGTTCAAAAGGAGGATGAAGATGAAAAGAATGAAAATGAGAAAGTAGACGTAAGAAAAGATGGAGTTGAAAATGAAAGAGTTAAAAAGAAGGAGTTTGGAGATGAAGAGGAGAAAGAAAAATAGATCTTATCTAACCCTATTTTTCTCCTATTCTTTCTTTTGTCTTGCAAGATATTCCAAAAGACGCATCTTTTCAAATTGATGATTCCAAAAACATGCCCTTTGAAGAACCAATGAGTATGACTTTTGGCGATCCACAAGACATGTCCCTTGACATTTTCAAGGTTGTGACACTTGAAGTTCCAAAATATATGATCGTTGACATTCCAAGTACATTGCCCATCCTGAAGAAAATTCAGCAACCAACGCCCATTAAACATCCACCATGGTTTGCTATTTCCATTCATCTTGTTAATAGTTTTTCATATTCTAACTTTGATTTGTTTTGCAGCAATTTGTTTCATGGTGTTATCCTACCAAACTATGATGAACGAGTTGATGACTTTTCAAAGAGGTGCCTTTTGAAGGTGTCTTTTCCAAAGATGTGTCCTTTCAAGGATTGATTATTCAATATACTTCACCAAGGGAGGTGATCCATGAAGATGTTTTGTCATTCAAGCTTGAAGAGTCGGTTACTCAAAAGGGCAGACATCTCCCAATGCAGAACCCTCTCGATTTGAGGACAAATCGCCAAAAAGAAGGGGAGTATGATACAATCCTAATCAGCGCCAACTTTCTTCATGAATTGATAACACCATTGAAGATCCTCAAGGCTGATTCTAAGGGAGTTTTACTTTACTTCATCTTTTATTATCCTCTTTATGCGTTACATATTGTTATAAGCATGATTTTGCATATTAGGGAATACTTGAAGATCATATGTTATCATTTATTTGCATAATATATGATATTTATGCATAACCTATGACCGACATCTTTATTCTTAGTTTCAAATCAATTAAGTATGTTTGCATTGCATTGCATCTTTATACTTAAGCATGCATCATATTTTAGCTTTATTTTAGCTCACACATTGTTTGTTGTTCTCTTTAGGTACTAAGGTTAAAGGCACAAACTCAAAGCAGTTCAAAGATCATGCAACAAGCTCGGATTAGCTCCAGGACATTCAAGGCAGCCCGAATTAGCTCAAGGAGTCCATTAGAAGCTCGGATCAGCTCAAAACGTAAAAAGAACAGTCTAAAGAGCTCACAAGCATTAAGAACTAGCTAGCCTAGCTAAGGGCAGCTCATGGAAGCTCAAAATTGCTGGAAGATTAAGCTATCTCATTCAGCTAGCTCAGCTCAATCCAACTCAACTCAAGCTCAACCAGCTCACTTCAGCTCCACATACACATGCTAACTCACCACCCCAAGGGTCATGTCCCCTCCTAAGGAACATTTCCCTAGCTAATTGGAGGGAAACTTGAAAATGGGTGGCAAACACATCGAGGGAAAGCATGAGTGCGCCAAAATGAAGAGTTCCAACCAAATCACCCTTCATTGGGCAGATTCATCACCAAAAACGTCAGTCAGATTCTTTGCCATTTTCGAGAAGCAAACAAGCATAACTGGGTCGAGAAGTCTGCATGAAACATGTTCTTCTATCTCTTATCTTTCCAACGCATGTTGAATCGCGCCAATCAAATATCGGGAGCTTGAGATATGTCTAAATTACCGAGGGCAGTGCAGGCTGGAATTTCATACGAGAAATTATAACTTTTCAAATGTTCGTGCGCCAAAACCATTTGGAGGGAGACAAAAAGATGGCCAAATCATTACCAAGGCTTTGGAGGGAGTCACGAGTAGCCTTGGAGGGAGATTTGAATCCTAGCCGAATAGATACAAGGCCATTCGGCCAAACCCCTTCATTTCCTTTAAATAGAAGTTGTATTTTCATTTTGTAAGCATCTCATCTCATTCATATCAATTAAATTACCTTTGTGAGAATTTTCTCTTTTAGTTCTTTTTAGAACTTTATCTACTTATCAAGTACTTTGTACTTGTGGCGTCAACCTTCCTTTCCACCTTGATACTTCGGGTTCTTGGTTCTTTATAACCAGCAGGTCCAAGTCCTTTCTACCATCCCTTAAAGACGTCTATAAGGTTCGGGGTTAGGCTCTCTATAGCCTAGTTTCTTCCTTGATTCTTTAAGATACTACGTTCACCTTTCCATCCATTTCCATCACCATTTCTATACACTATTCATAACATCTTCCGCAGCCACCATTCACATACTTTTCATTCTTTCAAGCCATCTTACTTTGCAGGAATCACTTGCTTGCCTTCCTAGATCCTACAATCAAAGGTCGTCTCCAACGACAACGAGGACGGAAGTATATCATTTGGTAATCAAAGCTTTTGGTGGAAGAAGCAAGTGCATCAAAGTGAAGCCCGATTCAAGCAAAGCAAAAAGAAATTGTAAGTGACTATCCTTTGTCATTTCAATTTGTGAAAAAAAGAGAAAAGAATAGAAAAAGAATCAGATTTGAAAAGTGCAAAAAAAGAGAAAAAAAGTTGGATAACACAAGTTCAAGGGTGAAAAGCACAACAACATCATCTTCAACATCAAGCCTGAAGCCATCTTCTTCAAGACTTTGATTGTTGGTCAAGGAAGGTTGTGAGTTTTCTTGCCAAGTAAGTAACCCTTTTCTTCTTTCTTTTCCTATTCTAAACTTACCTTTACACTATATTCTTTTCCTTTTAAACTAACCATTTCAGTCGACGCACAAGATACAATACTTGCCTAAGTCTTGAGTAAGTTCCTTAAAGAACTTTACAAGAGAGAAAGGAGTGGAAAAAGGCAATTTGAGAGTGTGAGATTAGAAGGGGATAATAAAAAGCCAAATAACATCACATAGTGCAAACACGAGAGTTGAGTGGAGTGCATTTTCTTTGGAGTGAATGTGAGGATTTGTTGAATGCAAGCTGGTAAGGACTTTTCATTTTCTTATTTCATCACTAACAAATGGCACAAGATTCTTTCCCATCTACTTCCAACAGGGTTCTTGCTGTTAAAAGAACATTAAGCCTTCAAGCCAAGGATGATGACCGGCAAAGGGAGAATATCTTCTATAGCCGATGCCATGTGAATGACAAAATATGTTCCATGATCATCGACGGAGGGAGTTGCACCAACGTGGCCAATACTATGATAGTGGAATGACTTGGCTTAAAGACCACTAAACACCCGAATCCTTACAAATTACAGTGGTTAAACAATGGAGAGAACTGAAGGTCAACAAGCAAGTACAGATTCCATTTTCAATTGGAAATTACAAGGATGAAGTCTTGTGTGATGTAGAGCCCATGAGTGTGAGCCACCTCTTGTTAGGGCGACCATGGCAATTTGATAAAAGTGCCACCCATGATGGATTCACTAATCGCTACTCTTTCATGTTCAAAGGAAAGAAGTTCATTTGACACCTTTAAACCCAAGCCAAGTGCATCATGATCAGATCCAACTGAGCAAAAGGATCAATGAGTGGATTAAGAGCAAGAAAGAAGAACTCAAAAAGGAGGAAGAAATCATAGAGAAAGCAATAGAAAAAGAACATTTTGAAGAACAATTGGAGATTGAGATTTTGGATGTAAAACCAGTTGGAGTTGAAAATGTACAAGTTCAAAAGGATGATGAAGATGAAAAGAATGAAAATGAGAAAGTAGACGTAAGAAAAGATGGAGTTGAAAATGAAAGAGTTAAAAAGGAGTTTGGAGATGAAGAGGAGAAAGAAAATTAGATTTTATCTAACCCTATTTTTTCTCCTATTCTTTCTTTTGTCTTGCAGGATATTCCAAAAGATGCATCTTTTCAAATTGATGATTCCAGAAACATGTCCTTTGAAGAACCAATGAGTATGACTTTTGGCGATCCACAAGACATGTCCCTTGACATTTTAAAGGTTGGGACAATTGAAGTTCCAAAAGATATGATCGTTGACGTTCCAAGTAGATTGCCCATCTTGAAGAAAATTCAGCAACGAACGCCCATTAAACAACCACCATGGTTTGCTTTTTCCATTCATCTTGTTAATAGTTTTTCATATTCTAACTTTGATTTGTTTTGCAGTAATATGTTTCATGGTGTTATCCTACCAAACTATGATGAACGAGTTGATGACTTTTTAAAAGAGGTGCCTTTTGAAGGTGTCTTTTCCAAAGATGTGTCCTTTCAAGGATTGATTATTCAATATACTTCTTCACCAAGGGAGGTGATCCACGAAGACATTTTGTCATTCAAGCTTGAAGAGTCGGTTACTCAAAAGGGCAAAAATCTCCCAATGCAAAACCCTCTCGATTTGAGGACAAATCGCCAAAAAGAAGGGGAGGATGATACAATCCTAATCAGCACCAACTTTCTTCATGAATTGATCACACCATTAAAGATCCTCAAGGCTGATTCTAAGGGAGTTTTACCTTACTTCATCTTTTATTATCTTCTTTATACGTTATATATTGTTATAAGCATGCTTTTGCATATTAGGGAATACTTGAAGATCATATGTTATCATTTATGTTCATAATATATGATATTCATGCATAACCTATGATCCACATCTTTATTCTTAGTTTCAAATCAATTAAGTATGTTTGCAGTGCATTGAATCTTTATACTTAAGCATGCATCATATTTTAGCTTTATACTTGTGAGCTCACACATTGTTTGTTGTTCTCTTTAGGTACTAAGGTTAAAGACACAAACTCAAAGCAGCTCAAAGATCTCGCAACAAGATCGGATTAGCTCTAGGATATTCAAGGCAGCTCGAATTAGCTCAAGGAGTCTAATAGAAGCTCGGATCAGCTCAAAACTTAAGGAGAACATTTTAAAGGAGCTCACAAGCATGGAGGACTAGATAACCTTAGCTAAGGGCAGCTCATGGAAGCTCAAAATAGCTCAAAGATTAAGCTAACTCATTCAGCTAGCTAGCTCAGCTCAGCTCAGCTCAATCCAGCTCAACTAAAGCTCAACCAGCTCACTTCAGCTCCACCTACACATGCTAACTCACCACCCCAAGGGTCATGTCCCCTCCTAAGGAACATTTCCCTAGCTAATTGGAGGGAAACTTGAAAATGGGCGGCAAACACATGGAGGGAAAGCATGATAGCGCCAAAATGGAGAGTTCCAACCAAATCACCCTTCATTTGGCAGATTTATCGCCAAAAACATCAGTCGGATTGTTTGCCATTTTCGAGAAGGAAACAAGCATAACTAGGTCGAGAAGTTTGCATGAAACTTGTTCTCCTGTCTCTTAGCTTTTGAACGCATGTCGAATAGCGTCAATTCAATATCGGGAGCTCGAGATATGTCCAAATTATCGAGGGTAGTGCAGGCTGGAATTTCATACGAGAAATTATAACTTTTCAAATGATTGTGATACATGTACCACAAGGCAATTCCAAGGACAATATCGACTTACTTTTCCACTTGGCCAATAACCTGAGCCAAGTCTAAGCTAATCAAGGACGAGCTAAATTCGACCATCCAAGTATTCGTGAGCAAAGGATTACAAGCTAGCATGAAGAAAGAAGAATTTCTTGAAGGAAGTCATCACTTAACATCCTTCAAGAATAATTGGGTCACAAAAACTCAACTTGCTGCACCTTTGGAGATGGATATCCATGAGCCTTTAGATGTCCATTAATTAGCCCTTTTTATTGTAATTAGACCCAATACTTATTACTATAAAAGATTGGGTCAGATTTTTATTTTTAGCCCAAATTAGGATTTACAAGTGTTTTTAGGCCTAGTTAGCTTTTAAAACAGCCCACACATGCCTCCTTGCCCAAGAACAAATTTCTTATCATCTAAACCAGCCCAAATACCCTTAAATTCGTCCAAATAAAGGCCCTATCAACTTTTACTTGCTGCCCAATCAAAACAGCTCTTATCAGCCCATTGCTTGATGCCCAAGCAAACCAGCCTTCATCAAGTTTACTTGCTGCCCAAGCAACCAGCCCTTATCAGCTTATCACTTGCCTTTTCACCCTATCCCTTGCCACACAAGCACAAGGAATTTAAAGGCTGTTATTTTATTATTACTTTTAATTTGATTAGGTTTTCCTTGTTTTAGTAGAAGTTAAATTACTTTGTCTATCCTTCACCTATAAAAGGATGAAGCCTCCATCATTGTAAGACAGATTTCTTTGATTTATAAAATATTTAGTGAGTTTGTATTTGCAAGTGCTGATTACTTGTGCCTTCGAAGTCTTCTTCAACATAAGTTCGACGAGTTCTTGTGAGGGAGATCATCTTCACACTCTTGCTTGCTTAGATAATTGGGTCTAAGAGGGTGCCGAGGACAAAACAACATTAACAATTCGCAAGCCATCTTCATCTTCAACCTTCACACAATCTTCCATAATTCCATAAACAAAGCTGGAATTTTCAGATTTGTTTTACCTATCTTCTTCTTAATCTTTTTTCATGTTTTTATTTATATTCTTATTTCTTATCATCTAATCCTTCATCTTGTCTTTCTTTCTTTAATTTTCCAGCCTTGAATCTGAAATTTTCAAGAAAAGCCCTTCTCTTTTCTCTTGAATTTTCAGATCTGCCCATACTTTTCTTGATTGAGTCTAGAGCTCCTAGTTCTTGCTACAACTTGATTGAATGCTTCCAAATCCAAGATTGCGCTACTCTATCATTTGGTATCAGATTTGGGATGATTCTTGGCAAGAATTTTAGCGTTTTTGGGTGAAAATTTGAAAAATAGGGGAAATTCGTCAAATTTAAACGAGGGGATTTTGAGCTGAAAATTTCGAGATCAGATCTACACCATTGGAGGAGTCATCACATATATTTTCAGAATCTTTTTGACTTCGGGAACACCTCAAACGAAGTGGATCAAGTTTCAGCAAAATTAGGGTTTTCCCCTACTTTAACCCTATTTTCATTATTTTTTCTTCAATTTTCGTTATTTTCAGTTTATTTCCTTGTAAAATGAAAAAAAGAAAAAAGGAAAAAAAGAAAAGAGAAGAAAAGAAAAAAGAACTAAAAGTGAAGAAAAGTGAGAAAGCTCATACCTAGCCACCAACCACCATCAAGAATCAACAAGATCACCATCATCAACCACCACTAGCATCACATTGAAGTGGATTCAACATTGGATTTCTTCCTTCAAGTTGTTTCCGGGTTTTGGGGTTATCATCTTTCTCGACTAATTTTTTTCTCTACTCTTTGTTTTTCTTAAGTTCCTTTGTTTTGCTTTTTCTTTCTTCTCTTACACAATTTAACACCTTCTCTTTTCTGGTGTGAGTAGGACTAAAAGTTGCATTACAATCCTTCTTTCTTGCAACTATATTCAATTGGTGTCAAGCCTTTCATTAGACTCCTAGTATAATTTGGACTCATTGTTAGGATTAAACTTCGATTGTAACTTGTTGACTTGTGGAAGGAAGGTCTTTAAAGAGCACGAGATAGGTTTACTTCTTCACTAAATATTTATTCTTGGAGTATTTAGTGAGATTTCTAGTTTTCTTTTGCTTTTCACCTTTTAAATATGAGTGTTTCAGGATTTCACAAACGAGTAACGATGAAGAATCACACTAGGTGACTCTTCAAGAAGTTTCGGATACTCTCAATAAACTTGAACGGACTGTAACCTCATTGGCAACCAAGCTTGAGCACACCGATACAGTCATGACCGCTACCACTCAAACCATTGGGAGATTAGAAACCACTGCTATCGCAAGCGATACTGAGGAGCCTAAGCATCCAAATCTTGTTCCCATTCAGCATAGACGCCAAAACCCCCTACATAGGCATAATCCTTGCACAGAGCTGAGACGAGCAACAAACACCTTAGCCAAACCAAAAATCATTGTACCTCATTTTCAAGGAAGGCATGACCCTGATGCTTATTGTGACTGGGAAAATCGAGTTGAGCTTCTATTCGAGTATTATCAATGTCCCGAAGAGAATCAAGTTCCACTGTTAACTCTCTTCACTGAATACGTATCCATTTGGCGGTCCCAATTGGTTCGCAATCGGTGTCTCAATAGAGAACCAAGATAACATCATGGGGGAGAACTTAAAGAAGTCATGCGAGAATGATTCGTTCCCCCATTATATCGACGAGAGATCAAACAAAAGTTACAATTCCATCACATTTCTATACATCATTCATACCATCTTCCGCAACCACCATTCACATACTTTTCATTCTTTCAAGCCATCTTACTTTGCTCTTGCTTGCCTTCCTAGATCCTGCAATCAAGGGCCGTCTCCAACAACAACGAGGATGGAAGTATATCATCTAAATTCCCGAAGGACATGGTTCATCAATCTCAAGAATATGCTAAGGGCATTGACCAAACCAAATGGCATGACTGTCCATTCATATAACCCGAACTTGGTCTTGAAAGCAGTTTTCCGTTCATCTCCATCATTCATTCGAATTTGATAATAACCACTCTTCAAATCGATCTTGGTGAAGATGCATGCGTCGTAGAGTTCATCAAGCATGTCATCTAATCGTGGAATATGATGCCTATACTTGATGGTTATTCGGTTGATCGGTTGACAATCGACACATATCCGATATGAACCATCCTTCTTTGGCATCAAAAGTACTGGAACGGTACAAGGGCTTAAACTCTCACGAATATAGCCTTTGTTGAGCAGTTCTTCCATTTGCTTTTCTAACTCCTAGGTTTCTTCGGGATTGCATCTATATGTTGTTCTATTTGGGATAGAAGAACCCGAAATTAGGTCAATTTGATGTTCAATTCCTCTTAAGGGTGGCAAACTGTCGGGTGGATCACCTAAAACATCATTGAAGTCCTGCAAAAGAGAAACAAACACACTAGGCAAACGTTTGTTATTGTTAATGATAGAAAAATAAATTGTTCCTTAAAGCAGATGAGGATGCAAGCCTGTTTAAGGAAAGGGGCTTGTCTCACTTCTTTTTCTCTCGCATAAATATTTTGAGACACTCTTTTTTATTACATTTTAGGATCACTCACCACCCCTGGGCCTTTACTTATTTGGCTTTTATCACTACTAGCCTCTTTTGTCATTGCCTTTTGTTTTTCATTCTTTATTTCGTTTTCATCTTTTTTAATTCCCACCTCCTCACAAAACTTCTTCATTCGCATCTAATCTTTGTACACCTCTTTTGGATCGAATGGAGACAAGGTATACTTTTTGCCATGGTATATAAAGGAATACTTATTTAATTTACCATTACGAGTCACATCATGGTCATACTACCAAGGTCGTCCTAGAAGTAAGTGAGATGTTTGCATAGGGATAACATCACACCAAACGTCATCACAATATTTGCTCATAGTAAAAGTGATTAAGGCACGTTTGTTTACCTTTAATTCTGACTCTTCATGAAGCCATTGGAGATAATATGGCTTTGGATGGCGTTGACTAGGTAGGTCAAGTGCATCAACTAGATAGCTGCTCACCACATTCGCACAACTTTTGCTATTAATGATGACAAAATACAGTTTACCTCTGATCAAACACCGTGTATGGAAAATATTTGTTTGTTGCATCTCTGTATCGTCAAATGCTTGGATATTAAGTGAACGTTGAATCACCAAGCTTGTAGGATCAGGTTCATCACTGGAGTAATCATCAGCGATGAATTCATTGTCGGACAATTCCTTCTCTGACTCTGATGAGTAGCTCCCATTTTCTCGGACAAGAAAAAAGTCTTGTATTCGGTTAGTCTCTTTTATAGTGTCCATGACCGTTGCACTTGAAGCATACAATATCTCGAGTTTGCTTGAGTGTTTGTGTGTTTTCTGCCAACATAGGGATTTTTGTCTTGGTTTTGTCTAGTGATTTGGATGTTTCAATTTTCTGCTTTGGTCTACTTTAGTCGAGCAAAGGCTTAAAAGAATTAGAATGAGATATAGGTTAAGTGGTACCTTTATCATAGTGATAATTCTTCTATCGATATTGTTGTCGATCTTTGATGCGCTTTTCGATTATCATGGAAAATTGGAATGCCTCTTGAAGGGTGTAGTAGGTTTTGAGACCAAGTACCTCAAGAATGTTGTCATTGAGTCCGGGAACAAACCTAGTCATTATATCTTCTTCATCCTCTTGGATATCGACACTTTGCATCAATGATTCCATCTCTTTGATATACTCACCAACAGTTCTGTGGCCTTGTCGGGTCCTTTGTAACTTTTGTTTTAATCTCTCGTCGATATAATGGGGGAACAAATCATTCTCGCATGACTTCTTTAAATTCTCCCCCATGATGTTATCTTGGCTTCTCCATTAAGACACCGATTGCGGACCAATTGGGACCACCAAATGGATACGTATTCAGTGAATTCGAGAGTTAACAGTGGAACTTGATTCTCTTCGGGACATTGATAATACTCGAACAGAAGATCAACTCAATTTTCCCAGTCACAATAAGCATCAGGGTCATGCCTTCCTTGAAAATGAGGTACAATGATTTTTGGTTTGGCTAAGGTGTTTGTTGCTCGGCTCTGTGCAAGGATTATGCCTATGTAGGGGGTTTTGGCGTCTATACTGAATGGGAACAAGATTTGGACGCTTAGGCTCCTCGGGATCGCTTGCGATAGCAGTGGTTTCTAATCTCCCAATGGTTTGAGTGATTGCGGTCACGACTGTATCGGTGTGCTCAAGCTTTGTTGCCAATGAGGTTACAGTATGTTCAATTTTACTGAGAGTATCCGAAACTTCTTGAAGAGTCACCTAGTGTGATTCCTCATCGTTACTCGTTTGTGAAATCCTGAAACACTCAGATTTAAAAGGTGAAAAGCAAAAGAAAACTATAAATCTCACTAAACACTCCAAGGAATAAATATTTAGTGAGGCAAGTAAACCAATCTCGTGCTCTTTAAAGACCTTCCTACCTCAAGTCAACAAGTTATAATCGGAGTTTAATCCAAACAATGAGTCCTAATTGCACTAGGAGTTCAATGAAAGGCTTGACACCAATTGAATATAGTTGCAAGAAAGAAGGATTGTAATGCAACTTTTAGTCCTACTCACACCATAAAAGAGAAGGTGTTAATTGCGTAATAGAAGAAAGAAAAAGAAAAACAAAGAAACTTAAAACAACTAAGAGTAGAAAAAAATAGTCGAGAAAGATGATAACCCCAAAAACTCGAAAACAACTTGAAGGAAGAAATCCAATGTTGAATCCACTTCAATGTGATGCTTGTGGTGGTTGATAATGGTGATCTTGATGATTCTTGATGGAGGCTGGTGACTTGGTATGAGCTTTCTCACTTTTATTTCGTTTTCTTTTTCTTTTCTTATCTCTTTTTTTCTTTTTTTTTCTTTTTACAAGGTAAATAAATTGAAAATAACGAAAATTGAAGAAAAATAATGAAAAGGGTTAAAGTAGAGGGAAAACCCTAATTTTGCTGAAAGGTACGATACGCTTACCATGACCAATAAAAACGATTAAGTTCGTTAAGCTCATACCAATACTGGGTATCGGTACGTGTAGTCAAAGCAAAAAGGTCGACTTCAGGGATCGATATGGTATCGATACGGTGCTACAATAATTTTTCATTGTTTAAGACCTGTACTGATATGCCTAGGTGCGTATCGATACTCAGTTACGAAAAAATTATACTGACTAAACTCCGTACCAATACGCCTAAGATTGTATCGATACCCCAACATTAATCTGGGCAAATATGCAAGTCTGTACCGATACGCCATTACCCGTATCGATACGATAGGGCTATAATGACAACTTTTATCTAGTTTTTAATCAAATTAGGGGCCTTAACCTTATCCAATTGTTACCAAATTTTACAAGCGAGTTATTAAACATCATACCTACCTACATGTCAAATTTCACAGCATTTAGAACCTATTTACCATGATTTATAGGTCAAGTTTGCCAATTTTACCAACTTTCAACATGCCATATTTCATATTTTGACCATTTCGACATGGTGAGCATTATATACACACAAAATGGGGCTAAACTAACATTTCTAAACCCTATGCCACCATACTAGGAGTTCAAAGGCTAGGTTTACATTACATATAGCTTGTGTGACTTGCTTCAAAACTCTCTTAGCTCCGATCCTTGATCTGACACACCTTTTAACCCGAAATGCATGGAAATGAGATGCATTAGGCTTATGTAGCCTAGTGAGGTAGTCAACAATAATACCATGAATGCCAATAATATCAATATCAATATAAATGCATCTCAAATCATGTTTTAACTATAATTTCAATAGCTTATTTCCTTGGATCAATATTTGAATGTAGATATGCGAATTCCCAACCAACATCGCCAATAATAAATGGTCAATCCTCCAACATCGCCATATAGAGCCTTAGCTCAAGGACCGTAGTCCACTCCATACCAATGAGCTCATGAATTCTATGGCATACCAATTGTATCCAATGTCCATTCGTATCCAAGGATTCAATAATTAGGCCAATGACAATAACAATAGCAATGTTAACTTGTCAATAATGGTGTATCATGATCAATATAGCCTTTCACAATATTCCAATGTTATCAATGTCAATACCATGAATCAATAATCAATATAACAATGTAATAAGCTTACCAAAGCTTACCAATGATACCTTCAACAAGGTTTTCATGTATCCATACCTTGATTTCAATGATGGAAATGCAATAAACCAATACAATGAAATCGCGAATGGCACCTAGCCAATCTTGAGACTCCGACTACACTCACTGATACTCTCAAAGCCTTTAGGGCTGCCAGATGGCAATTCCTTTGTTCTTTAACTTGTTAGAATTTTTATGGATTTGGTGATTCTTCACCTTGATTCACTTGAACTATAAGGAAATAGAAAGCCCAAGTATTTCATCATCAATAATAGATTCATAGCAAATTATTAGCTATGGAAAACAATAACGAATAAGCTATGATATCCCTAGAGAATTTTGAGGGTTCTATGTTACTTGAGCTTGGATTTAAGCATGATCTAGCCATGGAATTAATGATCAATATGAGGTCTTTAGCTTACCCGATTGCTAACAATAGTTTAAAGCTAAGAAACTTAAGAAAATTCAAGCTTGAAGTATCCTCCAATGGAGGTGCTTGGTTGACCAACTAAGGAAGAAGATGAAGATGGATATGAGGTGTAGGCTTAGGAACTAACCGGGTAACTTTTTCTAACACGTTTCTTATATCTTTCTTTTCTATTTGGCTTTCATTTAGGTGAACAAACATCACCCCAAATGCCCACATAAGTGGTGATTAAGCTTGAGGAGGGGCTATTCGCAAGGCTAGTCCCTCAATTCTTCTATCTCTACACTTTTGCTCTCAAACTTTCAATTTTCCCAATTTAGCCACTAAAGTAAGTTTCAATGTTTACAATAAGATCCTTAATCAATAACAATACTTAATTAGGGTTCAATAATCCAATAATTGACCACTTGGTTAAAGGTCAATACAATAATTTAACTTCTCGGTGTAAGATTTTTAGTTGCCAGAATTGAATTCTGACTAGGCCTAGTTTTGGGGTGTTATAGAAACACCCCCAAAATGAACCTACAAGTTATGAGAGGCATTTTAAGTGGATTCCTACCATTTTTACACCTTACTAATGTTTAATCCGGGATTTCCCATTTACAAAGCTTTAAGCTACCAAAACACCAAATCTAGCAAATCTTAGACCACAAATTAAGCAAGGCATTCACTTTATGATCCTCAAGAAGAGTAGGGTTAAAGATGTACTGACCTTTTAGCAAGAAACCCAAATTGCTTCACACACACTCAAAATCCTCAACTTCTCCTCTTTGGTTTCAACTTGAATTAAAACACAAGAAAACTCCCTTATACCTCACAACAAGTGATATGAACGTCAATGGCAAAGACCCAGAGAAGTACCCAGGTGGCCCCATTACTCGAGCAAGGGTCAAGGAGTTCCAAGCAGCCATGGAAAATATGTTTACATCAAGCTTGGGACGTGAGAAAGAAGAAATAATAAGGGAGGAACACTTTACTTTGCTTATGCATGAATTTGCATGAGTATTTAAAGTTTGCATAACATTCATTGCATTCAATAAACATGTTGTTCATTAAAGCATGCGTTGCATTTAAACATGTAGTTCATTTAGTTATACACTTCATTTAACTAAGTAGTTCATTGATTAAACTAGTTCATTCAAGATTATTAGTTCATTGAATAAAGTTAGTTCATTAATTAAACTAGTTCATTCATCAAACTAGCTCATTTATTAAACTAACTCTTAATTGTTTACATGCATGTTTTCAATTAAAGATTGAATAAAGTTTACCTTTGTGTCTAGGTGCATGAGGGAAGATGAACGGTTTTACCAGATGCAAGAATATCAGCAGAATGTCTTACAATTCTGGATGCGATACAGACGTGTTTGGATCCAGAAATCAATTGGACGTTATTCCTCCATCTCTTAGCTTTCCAATGCCTTTTGAATCACCTCAATCCGATATCGGGAGCTTGAGATACGAATGATTTACTGAAGACAGTGCAGGCTGAAATTTTTATTACGGGAATTTTATGCATGGATGATTTGAATGAATTTGAGCCAAGGAAGAGTTCTTTCATCTTCTACCAAGAGACAAGCAATTGATGGCCATCTTAATTCAGCAAATTCAAGGCATTCAAGGTTGATGTTATCACCATTCAAGTGGGGGTTTCAAAATTCATTGAGGAGACATGAAATGAAGGCTGGATGAAACTCACCTTTTATGACATTCAAGTCATATTAATCAGCTTGGAAGATGAAGAGTTGCACTTAAACTGGACAGCAAGGATGTCTACATTCATCCTTGTCCACATTCATCCCCTTTCTCTTCATATGATAGCAAAACAAGGCAGCCCAAGAGTCCTTCTTAATTTGGACGAAAATATGACTAAATTCAACCTCAATTTGTCTAAACTAATCAGCTTTGAAGATGAGAAGAAAGGACAAAGCATTCATGTGTATTCAAGTGCATTAAGATGAGCATTCATCTTTCTTGTAACACCTTTTCATATTCTGCCTACTTCTACTATAAATAGGCATCTTTAGGATCATTGTAAGACACACTTTGAATATATAAAACATCTTTGAAAGATTGCTTTCATTCTTGTTCTCTTGTGGAACTTTATCGGCTTCAAGTTAGTCTTGTAGTCTTCATCCATTTCCCTTTTGTTATAGCGTTGGTTCCTAGCTCATCTATAGCTAGTGGGTCACGTTCCATATCCTACCACTTCATTTCCACTTTATTATATTGCTGGTTCCTAACTCTTTATAGTTAGGGGGTCACAATCCATCCTTTGAATTTCTTCATCTTAACGCCAACACCCCATCATCTTCACCTACATTTTCATCTTTTATTTTTTTTCTTCCATAATCACAACTATCACTCTTCCTACACCCCTTCTACATATCTTTCATTCCATTATTTCTATTTCTTATTTATCTATTTCTACTTACATTGTTGTTTGAGTAATTTCAGAATACATTCAAAGCACTGCAGAGTTCTTACTAGAATCACGATCGGGCATTCATATATATGATTCAAAACTCACAGTCGAGATCATATCATTTGGTATCAAAGCCTAGACGATTCAGTAAGCGTATTATTTTCTCTCTCCGGGTTAGTAAAAAAACTCAAAAAAAAAATCAAAAAAAAATCTTAAAGAGGGAGGAAGCAATCTATTCTTGTTTAAAAAAAATTACAATACATCATTTCTTATTGCTGAATTACAAATTCCTTTACCTATTCTTAGTAATTCTTTCTTTTTGAAGCCATTATCCTTTTATTATTCATCATTCTCCTACCAAGCTAGAATTGTTTCAGCCAAGTCCACGAGACACTTGTAAGCCTTGAGGAAGTTCCCAAAAGGACTTGAAAATAAAGCACGAGTGGTAAAAGGCATGAGTGTGCATTAAGGGGAAAAGCCTAACCCGAGTGAAACACGAGTGTGAGTGCATTTTCTTTGGAGTGGAAAGGTGAGATTTTGTGTTAGTAAGGTTTAATTTCTTTTGTTTTTTTATCTAACATGTCACAAAGATCTGGTCATAGTGGTGAAGGAGTTCCCAATTTGCAAAATCAGGCTATGCTTCAAGCAATGGCCAAAATGATCCAAGAGCAATTGGAGCCCCTAATTGAACGAATAGACCAGCTTGAAATTTCACAAGCTAATCAGGGTAATGAGGAGTATCCTGAAGAAGTTGAAGTAGATGATGTGCAAGATCAAGTATCCCAACATAGCATGGTACAACAAGGCCAGAGAGCTCGACCACGAGTAGACGATAATCTCAGCAACATCAAGATTACCATTCCTCCTTTTCAAGGAAGAACGGATCCTGAAACCTATCTTGCATGGGAAAAGAAGGTTGAGCACATTTTTGAGTGCCATAACTATTCAGAGCTTAAAAAGGTAAAACTCGCTGCCATTGAGTTTACGGATTATGCACTAATATGGTGGGATCAATTGACATCAAGTAGGAGACGCAATGGAGAACATCCTATCACTACATGGGATGAAATGAAAGCGGTGATGCGAAGGCGATTCATTCCAACCCACTACCATCGAGAGTTATTCAACCGTCTTCAAAATCTTTCACAAGGTAACCAAGTGTTGAAGATTACTACAAAGAGATGGAGGTGTCCATGATTCGAGCCAACATCGACGAGGATCGAGAAGCCACAATGGCAAGATTCCTAGCGGGACTAAATCCGGACATTGCGAACGTGGTCGAGTTGCAACATTATGTGGAGATGGAAGACATGGTGCATATGGCCATGAAAGTGGAAAAACAGCTCAAAAGAAAGGGTGCCACACGATCTTATGGGAGTTCAACATCAAAATGGGGGCAAAGTTCATACAAGAAGACTCCTCCAATACCGTCCCACGAAAAAGGAGGACCACCGAAAGGAAGTAAGCCCATTGTCGAAACCAGCAGCAAGGGTAAGACTACCGCTACTCCAAATCGTTCCCGTGACATACAATGTTTTAAGTGTTTGGGGCGTGGACACATTGCAAGCCAATGTCCGAACCGCAACACCATGCTTCTTCGAGATGATGGAGAAGTTGAATCGGAACAAGAAGAGGATGAGAATGAAGATGTTGCCATCAAGAAGAAGAATTAGAGTATGGCGTGGAAGGAGAGGTTCTTGTTGTCAAAAGAAGCCTAAACGTACAATCCGTTGGAGGAAATGAACAACGAGAAAATATCTTCCATACTCGTTGCCATGTTGGAGGAAAGGTATGCTTTGTTATTATTGATGGTGGTAGTTGCACTAATGTTGCTAGTACCTTAATGGTAGATACACTTGGCTTGGCAACAACAAAGCATCCACAACCTTATAAGCTACAATGGCTCAACGATGGAGGAGAACTCAAGGTGACCAAACAAGTTCGAATTGTTTTCTCTATTGGGAAGTACAAAGACGAGGTATTATGCGATGTCGTTCCAATGCACGCAAGCCATTTATTACTTGGAAGGCCTTGGCAATTTGATAGGCGAGTGATCCATGACGGGCATACCAACCGTATACGTTCACCCATGAAGCAAAGAAGATCACTTTAGCCCCACTTTCTCCAAAACAAATACATGAAGACCAAATTTTATTGAGAGGAAAAAATTGAAAAAGCCAAAGAGAGAGAGACCAAAATGGAGGTAAAAGCAAAGGAGTGTGATCAAAATGAGGGAAGGAAAATCAGCATTCTTTCTAAAGAGAGAGTTGAAAAAGAGTTTAATGACAGCAAAGGAAGCACTTGTGCTCATGTACAAGGAAAATTTCTTGAATACTAACTACCTTGATCAAAATTTGCCTGCTTTTGTTGTGTCTTTATTGCAGGAGTTTGATGACCTATTTCCGGAGGAAATACCAAGTGGGCTGCCACCTATTCGTGGCATAGAACATCAAATAGACTTTGTTCCCGGAGCCGTCATTCCAAACCGACCAGCGTACCGAAGCAACCCCGAAGAAACTAAGGAGTTGCAAAGGCAAGTATCTGAGTTGATGTCAAAAGGCTACGTGAGGGAAAGCCTTAGCCCATGTGCCGTGCCGGTTCTACTTGTGCCAAAGAAGGATGGAACTTGGCGCATGTGTGTGGACTGCCGAGCGGTAAACAAAATTACGGTAAAGTATCGTCACCCTATTCCTCGCTTAGATGACATGTTAGATGAGCTTAGTGGTTCTAACCTCTTTTCCAAGATTGATCTTAAAAGTGGTTACCACCAAATACGAATGCGGGAAGGTGATGAGTGGAAAACAGCATTCAAAACTAAGCAAGGCCTTTATGAGTGGTTGGTTATGCCTTTTGGCTTAACTAATGCTCCAAGCACGTTTATGAGGTTAATGAATCATGTTCTTAGGCCATTCTTGGGTTTCGTTGTGAGATCTGAAGGCTTGGAGGTGGACAAAGAGAAGGTTAAAGCCATTGAAGAGTGGCCACGACCAGCAAGCATTTCTCAAGTTAGGAGCTTCCATGGACTTGCAAGTTTTTATCGAAGATTCGTCCCCAACTTCAGCACCATAGCCGCCCCACTAACAAGTGTTATTAAGAAGAATTCTAAATTCTTTTGGGGGGAAGATCAAGAGAAGTCCTTTAATAGCATTAAAGATTGTTTAATACATGCCCCTTTACTTGCTCTACCTGATTTTAATCTAACTTTTGAAATTGAATGTGATGCATCAGGTGTAGGAATTGGAGCAGTTTTGTCTCAAGGTGGACGTCCTATAGCCTATTTCAGTGAAAAATTAAGTGGAGCTACGCTTAATTACCCTACCTATGACAAGGAGATGTATGCTCTTGTGAGGGCAATGGAAACATGGCAACATTACCTTTGGCCTAAGGAGTTCATCATTCACACTGATCATGAGGCATTGAAACATATCCGGGGCAGCATAAACTCAACAAAAGGCATGCCAAATGGGTGGAGTTTCTTGAAACTTTCCCATATGTTATCAAGTACAAGAAAGGTAAGGAGAATATAGTTGCCGATGCATTGTCACGGAGGTATATTCTTTTAAACACTTTGGAATCTAAGTTATTGGGTTTTGTTTTTATTAAAGACTTATATGTCTCTGACTCTGATTTTGGAGAGATTTACAAAGCTTGTGAGAAAGGGTCAATTGAAAAATACTATAAGCATGATGGTTTCCTATTTAAGGAAGGAAGACTATGCATCCCTCAAGGTTCCATGCGTGAATTGCTAACTAAGGAAGCTCATGGAGGAGGATTAATGGGACATTTTGGGATAGCAAAGACTTTGGCTATACTTCAAGAGCACCTATATTGGCCTAAAATGAAACGAGATGTGGAGAGGTTGTGTGAGCGATGCATCACTTGCAGGAAGGCCAAATCTAAAGTCATGCCACATGGACTTTACACACCACTACCCATACCGGAAGCACCATGGATGGATATTTCAATGGATTTTGTGCTAGGGCTTCCACGTACCAAGAATAACAAAGATTCCATCTTTGTAGTTGTGATAGATTCTCCAAAATGGCTCATTTCATTCCCTGTAACAAAACTAATGATGCCTCACATATTGCTACTTTGTTTTTCAGGGAAATCTTAAGGTTACATGGCATACCAAGAACTATTGTGTCTGATCGGGATGTGAAGTTCTTAAGTCACTTTTGGAGAGCCCTATGGAGTAAGATTGGTACTAAGTTACTATTCTCCACCACTTGCCACCCTCAAACGGATGGCCAAACTGAAGTGGTGAACCGAGTACTTTCTATGTTACTTGATCCATCATTAGGAAGAATTTGAAAACATGGGAGGAGAGTTTACCACATGTGGAGTTTGCATACAACCGTTCGATCCATAGTACTACAGGGCGACGCCTTTTGAAGTGGTGTATGGATTCAATCCATTAACACCGATAGACTTGTTACCATTACCCGCTGATCAAATTGTGAATAAAGATGGACTTAATAAAGCTGAATTTGTTAAGAAGCTTCATCAACAAGTGCGGGAGAACATTGAAAAACGAACCAAGCAATATGAGCAGCAAGCAAATAAGGGTCGTAAGCGAATTTCCTTTGAGCCAGGGGATTGGGTGTGGCTGCACATGAGGAAAGAAAGGTTCGGCTCAACGAAAGTCTAAATTAATGCCTCGGGAGATGGACCATTCCAAATAGTCAAGAAGATCAATGACAATGCCTATCAATTAGATCTTCCAGGTGAGTTTAATGTTAGTGCAACCTTCAATGTTGCTGACCTATCTCCTTATGATGTAGATGACGATTTGGGGACAAATCGCCTTAAAGAGGGAGGGACTGATATGAACGTCAATGGCAAAGACCCAGAGAAGTACCCAGGTGGCCCCATTACTCGAGCAAGGGCCAAGGAGTTCCAAGCAGCCATGGAAAATATGTTTACATCAAGCTTGGGACGTGAGAAAGAAGAAATAATAAGGGAGGAACACTTTACTTTGCTTATGCATGAATTTGCATGAGTATTTAAAGTTTGCATAACATTCATTGCATTCAATAAACATGTTGTTCATTAAAGCATGCGTTGCATTTAAACATGTAGTTCATTTAGTTATACACTTCATTTAACTAAGTAGTTCATTGATTAAACTAGTTCATTCAAGATTATTAGTTCATTGAATAAAGTTAGTTCATTAATTAAACTAGTTCATTCATCAAACTAGCTCATTTATTAAACTAACTCTTAATTGTTTACATGCATGTTTTCAATTAAAGATTGAATAAAGTTTACCTTTGTGTCTAGGTGCATGAGGGAAGATGAACGGTTTTACCAGATGCAAGAATATCAGCAGAATGTCTTCCAATTCTGGATGCGATACAGACGTGTTTGGATCCAGAAATCAATTGGACGTTATTCCTCCATCTCTTAGCTTTCCAATGCCTTTTGAATCACCTCAATCCGATATCGGGAGCTTGAGATACGAATGATTTACTGAAGACAGTGCAGGCTGAAATTTTTATTACGGGAATTTTATGCATGGATGATTTGAATGAATTTGAGCCAAGGAAGAGTTCTTTCATCTTCTACCAAGAGACAAGCAATTGATGGCCATCTTAATTCAGCAAATTCAAGGCATTCAAGGTTGATGTTATCACCATTCAAGTGGGGGTTTCAAAATTCATTGAGGAGACATGAAATGAAGGCTGGATGAAACTCACCTTTTATGACATTCAAGTCATATTAATCAGCTTGGAAGATGAAGAGTTGCACTTAAACTGGACAGCAAGGATGTCTACATTCATCCTTGTCCACATTCATCCCTTTCTCTTCATATGATAGCAAAACAAGGCAGCCCAAGAGTCCTTCTTAATTTGGACGAAAATATGACTAAATTCAACCTCAATTTGTCTAAACTAATCAGCTTTGAAGATGAGAAGAAAGGACAAAGCATTCATGTGTATTCAAGTGCATTAAGATGAGCATTCATCTTTCTTGTAACACCTTTTCATATTCTGTCTACTTCTACTATAAATAGGCATCTTTAGGATCATTGTAAGACACACTTTTGAATATATAAAACATCTTTGAAAGATTGCTTTCATTCTTGTTCTCTTGTGGAACTTTATCGGCTTCAAGTTAGTCTTGTAGTCTTCATCCATTTCCCTTTTGTTATAGCGTTGGTTCCTAGCTCATCTATAGCTAGTGGGTCATGTTCCATATCCTACCACTTCATTTCCACTTTATTATATTGCTGGTTCCTAACTCTTTATAGTTAGGGGGTCACAATCCATCCTTTGAATTTCTTCATCTTAACGCCAACACCCCATCATCTTCACCTACATTTTCATCTTTTTTTTTTCTTCCATAATCACAACTATCACTCTTCCTACACCCCTTCTACATATCTTTCATCCCATTATTTCTATTTCTTATTTATCTATTTCTACTTACATTGTTGTTTGAGTAATTTCAGAATACATTCAAAGCACTGCAGAGTTCTTACTAGAATCACGATCGGGCATTCATATATATGATTCAAAACTCATAGTCGAGATCATATCATCAGCTCTTATCAGCCCATTACTTGCCACCCAAGCAAACCAACCTTCATCAAGCTTACTTGCCACCCAAGCAAACCAGCCCTTATCAGCTTATCACTTGCCTTATCACCCTATCCCTTGCCGCCCAAGCACAAGGAGTTAAAGGCTGTCATTTTTTATTATTTTAATTCGATTAAGTTTTCCTTGTTTTAGTATGAGTTAAATTACTTTGTTTATCCATCACCTATAAAAGGATGAAGCCTCCATCATTGTAAAACAGATTTCTTTGATTTATGAAATATTTAGTGAGTTTATTTTTGCAAGTGCTGATTACTTGTGCCTTCGAAGTCTTCTTCAACATAAGTTCGACAAGTTCTTGTGAGGGAGATCATCTTTACACTCTTGCTTGCCTAGGTAATTGCGTCTAGGAGGGTGGGTTAGAGCCGCTTGAGGTTGCTGCTTAGATAATTCTGTCTAAGAGGGTGCTGAGGACAAAACAACATCAACAAATCGCAAGCCATCTTAATCTCAACCTTCACGTCATCTCCACAAGACATAAAAAAGCTGGAAATTTCAGATTTGTTTTATCTATCCTTATATTAATCTTTTTCAATCTTTTTGTTTTTATCCTTATTAATCATCTTCTAATATTTCTTCTTTTCTTCGTTTCTTTGAATTTCCAACTTGAATCTGAATTTTTCAAGAAATGCCCATCCAATTCCTCTTGAAAATCCAGATTTGCGCTATTCTTCTTGATTGAGTATAGAGCTCCTAGTTCTTGCAACAACTTGATTGAAGGCTTCCAAATCCTCTATTGCGCTACTTTATCAATTGGTATCATATATGGGATGATTCTTGGCAAGAATTTTGGCCTTTTTGGGTAAAAACTCGAAATTAGGGAAAATTTGTCAAATCCAAACGAGCGAATTTTGAGCTGAAAATTTCTAGATCGGATATACACCATTGGAGGAGTCACCACATAAAATTTCAGATTTTTTTGACATCGGGAACACCTCGAACAAAGTGGATCAAGTTTTAGCAAAATTAGGGTTTTCCTCTTCTTTAACCCTATTTTCATTATTTTTTCTTCAATTTTCGTTATTTTCAGTTTATTTACCTTGTAAAAAGAAAAGAAAAGAAAAAGAAAACGAAATAAAAGTGAAGAAAAGTGAGAAAACTCATACCTAGTCACCAGCCACCATCAAGAATCATCAAGATCACCATCATCAACCACCACAAGCATCACATTGAAGTGGATTCAACATTGGATTTCTTCCTTGAAGTTGTTTCCGACTTTTTGGGGTTATCATCTTTCTCGACTATTTTTTTCTACTCTTAATTGTTTTAAGTTCCCTTGTTTTGCTTTTTCTTTCATCTATTACGCAATTAACACCTTCTCTTTTCTAGTGTGAGTAGGACTAAAAGTTGCATTACAGTCCTTTCTTGCAACTATATTCAATTGGTGTCAAGCTTTTCATTGAACTCCTAGTGCAATTAGGACTCATTGTTTGGATTAAACTTGGATTGTAACTTGTTGACTTGAGGTAGGAAGGTCTTTAAAGAGCACGAGATCGGTTTACTTGCCTCGCAAAATATTTATTCCTTGGAGTGTTTAGTGAGATTTCTAGTTTTCTTTTGCTTTTCACCTTTTAAATCTGAGTGTTTCAGGATTTCACAAACGAGTAACGATGAAGAATCACACTAGGTGACTCTTCAAGAAGTTTCAGATACTCTCAGTAAACTTGAACTGACTGTAACCTCATTGATAACCAAGCTTGAGCACACCGATATAGTCGTGACCGCAATCACTCAAACCATTGGGAGATTAGAACCCACTGCTACTGCAAGCGATACTGAGGAGCCTAAGCGTCCAATTCTTGTTCCCATTCAGAATAGACGCCAAACCCCCTACATAGGCATAATCCTCGCACAGAGCCGAGACGAGCAACAAACACCTTAGCCAAACCAAAAATCACTATACCACCTTTTCAAGGCATATATAGGTATGGTATTTTGACACTGGAATTTGAGTTTAAATAAGGCAAGCATAGCGTACTGATATGGCTATACTCGTACCGGTACGACCCTTAGTGTTTATAATAGATTTAACAAACATGACAAAGGCGTACCGATACGGCCTCTTCGAGTATCGATACCGAGGTAGGTAAGTTGGTTAAAAATGACTAAAAAGGTGTTAGAACCTTATAAAATGGTCACTAAAATTTTATAAGGCTTAATTGAGGGTACAAATAAACTCTGATTGTATTGAAAATTTGTACGCAAGATATTCATGCATTGAATTTAACATGGGTAACTCTAATTATTGATAAGTCCCTATAATTTTCTAAAATTACAATTGAGTCCCTAAATTTGTATAAGTTACCAAATAACCCTTAACTAGGGTTTTGATTAAGTACAAGATGATCATTGATAATCATGGCTTCGTATAATTGAATTGGCTCACCGCTCATTGCACAAATCATCATTAATATTGATTCCGTCATCGTATTGTTCACAGATAATGCTTTTCGACCCAGATTCTTACTAGACTGAGAAGGGGGTGTTATATTTGTGGTATCAGAGCTAGAGTTTAGTCGATTATAGGACTAAACTAAAGTATATTGTATTTTTATTGCATTGAATATGACACCCACGGGTTTATTGTTGTGTATATTGTGACTTGCGATTAATCTAATCCTTTTTCCTTTTATAGTATAAGATGTCTGACTCCGAAAAAGCTCACGAAGAAGTTGAGCATACTACAGGCTCTCGACACATGGCAAGGAGAAAAGGGGAGACCCTTTGAATCCACAAGTTCCCCTACAAGGACCATCGAATCTTGAGCCCGTACTATAGACTGCTCAATTTGAATGCTACCGAAACATGACTAAGATGTTCAAACAATTCATGGCTACTTTTAAGGCTGAGCAGTCTACACAATCTTCCGTAACTACTACTTCTATGACCCAAGCTCCTATCGATAAGTTGGCACAACACTGAGCTACTACCTTTGTAGGCAGGGCTGGTGACAACCCTAAAGTGGCAGAATATTAGTTAGATAGCATATTGAGGATATTAACTAAGTAGTTACAGTGTTTGGATGAGCATAGATTAGAGTGCGCCCTAGCCTTGTTGGTAGACGAGGCTATGCATTGGTGGAAGACCACTATACTTACTGCACCTGAGGAAGCTATAACTTGGGAGTTCTTTCCATGTGAGTTTAGGAAGAAATATATCAGTGAGTGTTACCTGGTTGAAAGACGAGATATCTTCCTACATCTTAAGTAAGACAGAAGACCGGTGGAGCAGTATATCCACGACTTTTACAAGTATTGTAAGTACAACAATAAATACATAAAGAAGGAAGAAGAGAAGTGCATGATATTTGTCGCAGGTTTGAGTGATGAGCTTCGACCATTGTTCACTGCATTGGGGATGACAAATTTCCAAGAGCTCGTGAATCGAGCTATCTCTACCGAAGCTGCTCAAAGGTCTCAAAGGACCAGTGGGCTAACCCGATTTAAAAAGAGGCCCCGAGATGATACTCATCCTTTATTACCTTATAAGAAGGGGTAAGCAATAGGTGTTTAAGCAACAATACTACCAGCAACCCTTCCGATCAGGCAATTTTGCCAAGCCACAAACCATGTCCTAATCTATTGCAAGAACAACTTCCATTGAGAGTATCGGAGGTTCAGGTCAAGAATCCCAATACCCCAGTTGTAATTTCTGTCAAAGAAGACATCTTGTGGGATAGTGTCGTAGGCAAATTGGAGCATGTTTCTTCTGTGGTGAATAAGGTCATTATATCAAAGATTGTCCAACGAATACATCCAAGCCTACTGCACCGGCAAGTACGACATCCTCTGTTTAGTCCTTCAAGGTCAAGGGACAAAAACAAGTTGCAACAAGAGCTTTCAGGAGATCTAGTGGCTCTACAAGAACTCCAAGTCGACAACAATCCAAGGCTTTAGCTCAAGTTTACCATGTGAGGAGCATGGAGGATGAAGATGATCCAAATATTATAGCAGGTACTATTAAACTGTATACTCATCATGTTTATGCATTGATTGATCCTAGATCCACTCATTCCTTTATAAGCACTGTGTTGATTAAAAGATTCAAGTTAACATCTAAGCCCATAGCTTCCAAAATCACCGTAACCAACCATTTAGTTGATAGTGTTGTAATTAGATCAGTATGTAAGAATTGTCCCCTCATGATTCAAGGGATACCTTTTTCGACCAACCTCATAACCCTCCCTATCCATGAGTGACGTTGTATTGGGGCTTGACTGGCTCGGAGAACATCAAGCTTGGGTAGATTACTCAAAGAAGCAATTGTATCTTCGAGGGCTGGACAAGGAGAGTGTGACTCTCTTGGACTCCGGGGGTAAGAAATCATTTTTATATGCTACAACAAGTAAAGAAGAAACTTAGATGCAAGATATAGATATTGTGAAAGAATTCCCCGATGTCTTCCCTGATGAACTTTCGGATTTACCACCCACTCACTCATGAAGTTGAATTTGGGATTGAAGTGCAACCTGGAATCACCCTGATTTCTATTGCACCTTACCGTATGGAACCGATTGAAATCACCGAACTTAAGGTACAGATTCAAGACTTATTGAACAAAGGTTTCATTCAACCAAGTTCCTCACCCTAGGGAGCTCCAGTCCTTTTTATCAAGAAAAAAGATGGGTCTATGCATCTTTGCATTGATTACCGACAGTTAAACAAGCTTACTATCAAGAATAAGTATCCCTTACCGAGAATTGATGACTTGTTTGATCAACTTAAGGATGTGACCGTCTTCTCCAATATTGACTTAAGGTTTGGGTATTATCAAATGGAATTAAAGACTGTGATGTGCTGAAGATAGCTTTTCGTACAAGGTATGACCACTATGAATTTTTGCTTATGCCCTTTGGATTAAACAATGCACCAGCTGCCTTTATAGATATCATGAACCGGGTTTTTAGACCCTATCTTGATAAATTTGTAGTAGGGTTCATAGATGACATATTGATTTACTCTAAGAATTATGCTGAGCATCGCGACCATCTTCGTGTTGTGCTTTAAACCCTTTAGGAGTAACAATTGTATGCCAAGTTCAATAAGTGTGAGTTTTGGCTCACCGAAGTCTCATTTCTATGACTTGTGGTTTCTGCAGAGTGTATCCAGGTGGACCTAAAAAAGATTCAAGCTATAGTTGAGTATTCTTTAAAGCGATTTGTCCTCAAATTGAAGCCTCTCATTTTTTACGTTTCTTTGCTGTTCGGGTAGTCGAATCTTCATCTTTTCCCTTCAATGGAATGCTTTCATTATGACCAATATGCAAAACAAAGAAAGAAACATTTTTTGGTTTTTGATTAGGAAAAACAGCATCGATCATAGGTCGTGTCAAAAGACACTTCCTAATCATCTCCTTCACCGAATAGGCACATGTCCTTTGGGGTTCTCCTTTGCAATGGTTGGAATCATCACATCCTGTGGTGTAGAGATGTGCCCTTTGGCCCGAATCATCACACCTCTTGGAACATTCACTTGCTCTTTGAGTTCCTTATTTGTGTTGTTTGGAAGCAACGTGTCCTTCGGTGATGAATCTGGTCCCTTGAATCACTTCTTGGTTCGAAGCATCATGGTCTTTGTTGGAGGTACGTATCTCTTCATCTTTTCTCTTTGATTAATCATTATGGTTGATGAAGAGTCTTGACTTTTTTGAATTTCTATCAAGTTAGCTAGTGACGTCAACTCCCTTAAGCTTTGTACATTTCCAAATGATAACCCTTGAGTAGGTGGATAATGCCCGCTTCATACCCTTGAAATGATTAATCTTGGGCAGAATGGATGTTTGTAGTCTCAAAAAGAAAATTGTCATCATAAGTTGATAGGATAACACCATGTAGGCGAATCACCTTGCTGCAAAACAAACCATGGTTAGAAGAAAAAATTATAACAAAATGGAAAGAAATTGCAAACCATGGAGGATGTTTGACAATCTTAATGGGTGTCGGTTGCTGGATTCTCTTCAAGATTGGCAAAGCACTTGGTATGTCAACGATCACATCCCTAGGAACATCAAATGACATATCTTGTGGATCACCAAAAGTCATGCCCATTGGTTCTTCAAAGGACATGTTTCTTGAATTGTCAACTTGAAGAGATACGTCTCTTGGAATATGAAGAGATCATGGCATCACCACCACCACCCTTGGACTCGGAGGAATTTCCCTTAGGCCCCATTACTCGTGCAAGGGCAAGGAAGTTTAAAGATGAAGTCAACAATAAGTGCATTCATGCATTGAAGTTTATTGAAGCTACCGACGTTGAACCAATGCCCTACAACGTGGGAGATTCATGCAATGAGAAAGGGAGTCCATGCAACGTGTTGCATGTTTATTTCTGATGCATACGTTACATTTGATTATTATAGTTTTAGTGTGCACATGTTTTCAATTATGTTTTTTATTGTTTATTTTACTAGCACTAGAGTTTGTTGAATCATATAACATATATTTATATTTAGCATGCATAATATTACCTTGTTTATTTTTGATCATATTTCTATATTAACATGTGTTATGCAAGGACAATGAATAGACAAATCATTAGAATGATTAAGAGAATTGTGTGATAGAGTAGAGCAAATTCGAATAAAGAGAAAAACAAAACAAACCAAAATAAAGAACAAATCTAAAAATTCAGATTTGCTTATGGTGGTGGCGTCAATGGAGGAAGCTTGAATATGTGGAGATGGGGTGATGAATTGATAGTTGTTGTTTTGTCCTCGGCACCCTCTTAGACGCAATTATCTAAGCAAGCAACCTCAAGCGGCTCTAACCCACCCTCCTAGATGCAATTACCTAGGCAAGCAAGAGTGTGAAAATGATCTCCCTCACAAGAACTCGATGATCTTATGTTGAAGATGGCTTCTAGACAAGTTTAACGAACACTTGCAAACTCAAAGAATACTAAAATCTCCAAAGAGAACATTTTACTAATCAATGAAATCTGAATTACAATGTGGGTGAAGCCTCCTTTATATAGGCCATGGAGAAGTTTTAATCCTACTAAACTTAGGAATTAAAAACAATAAATAAATGCTAAAATCTAATCTCCTAATTAGATAAGTAACTTCTAATAATAAATAAATGATAAAAATAAAATCATAGTCAAATAAATATGATCCTAATAGATATTGCAGAATCCTATGTTGATTTAAATTACAAATAATCAAATAAAATCTTGAAAATTCGTAATTATCCAAAAATCTCGTATTAATCCAGAATAGGAATTTCTGCATGCGTTGTCTTCGCTAAAATAGACGTATCTTGAGATCCAGATGTCCGATTGAGGCGTTTCAAGATGCGTTGGAAAGCTAATTTGCAGCCGGACAAGTTTTAAGAAGACATGTTGACCCATAAATGCCTGGATCCCATCCAAAAATGCTTCGCAAGTTGACTGATGTTTCTGACAAACTTCTTTTCCAAGATGATTATTTTGACCCCTCTCATGCTCTGATACCAAATGATAGAGTAGCACAAATCCGAATAAAGAGAAAAACAAAACAAACCAAAATAAAGAACAAATCTAAAAATTCAGATTTGCTTATGGTGGTGGTGTCAATGGAGGAAGCTTGAATATGTGGAAATGGCGTGATGAATTGATAGTTGTTGTTTTGTCATCGGCACCCTCTTAGACGCAATTATCTAAGCAAGCAACCTCAAGCTGCTCTAACCCACCCTCCTAGATGCAATTACCTAGGCAAGCAAGAGTGTGAAATGATCTTCCTCACAAGAACTCGATGATCTTATGTTGAAGATGGCTTCTAGTCAAGCTTACCGAACACTTGCAAACTCAAAGAATACTAAAATCTCCAAAGAGAACTTTTTACTAATTAATGAAATCTGAATTACAATGTGGGTGAAGCCTCCTTTATATAGGCCATGGAGAAGTTTTAATCCTACTAAACTTAGGAATTAAATACAATAAATAAATGCTAAAATCTAATCTCCTAACTAGATAAGTAACTTCTAATAATAAATAAATGCTAAAAATAAAATCCTAGTCAAATAAATCTGATCCTATTAGATATTTCAGAATCCTATGTTGATTTAAATTACAAATAATCAAATAAAATCTTAAAAATTCGTAATTATCCAAAAATCTCGTATTAATCCCGAATAGGAATTTCTGCATGCGTTGTCTTCGCTAAAATAGATGTATCTTGAGATCCAGATGTCCGAATGAGGCGTTTCAAGATGCGTTGGAAAGCTAATTTGCAGCCGGACAAGTTTTAAGAAGACATGTTGACCCATAAATGCCTGGATCGCATCCAAAAATGCTTCGCAAGTTGACCGATGTTTCTGACTTGCAAAGCAGTTTCAACTTCTTTTCCAAGATGATTATTTTGACCCCTCTCATGCTCGTATCATTGTGACTATTGGAGAGGTGCTTGCTTGAGATGCTTGCTTAGCTTTGGAGGTGCTTGCTTACGTTCACATGGAAATTGACATGCTTGCTTACGTTTGGATGACAATTCTAGAGAGATGCTTGCATGTGACCTGCTTGCTTACATTCACATGGAAATTGACATGCTTGCTTATGATTACATTGGGCGGCAAATAGGGGTGAGCGTTCGATCTAGTCGAGTCGAGTCAAAAAATTTTGAGTTATTCGAGTTGACGCATCATAACTTACAACTCAAACTTAATATGATTTTTTTAATTCGAGTCGAGTACGAGTCGAGCTTTTGAGTTCCTATACAAATTTACTTGTAAATTTTTTTATCATGTTATAGTACGGTTTGATTCCAATTTAAATGACTTTCTCTAACTATATAAGATATGAATATATGTTTCTTCAAATTATTTTTCACATGTATAAATAAGATTAGAAATGTATTTAATAAAAAATAACATCTAAACTTCTAAAAATATTTATAATGTTATTTTTAAATAACTAACTTTTGGGGATAAAGTATTATGTGAGTATAAATGAGTCAATAATTTGATGTGAAAAAAACTTTACAAAAAAATTTAGTTGAATGATCAAATTCAATAAAATATAAAGTTAAAGGACTAAATTACAAAAAGAATATATTTTGTTAAAATTATAAATTGAAGTTACATACATATTATATAGTGTTAGTGAACCATGTGGTTTAATTTTGGCCAAAAATAGACTTAAAATGAAAGATGAATTGAAGAAATGAGAGATCATTCAAAGTTGAGGGGATAAATTAAAAAATATGAAATTTATTTTAAAAATATGAATTGAAGCTAAATAGGTATTTTGAAGTGGTTTAGGATCATGTGGTCAAATTTGGTAAAAATGGACTTAAAACGAAAGGGATTGGAGAAATGAGGAAATCATATAAAGTTGAAGGGCTAAATTGCAAAAGGATGAAATTTATTGTCAAAATTATGAATTGAAGCTATATATATATTTTACATTGGTTTAGGATCATGTGGATCAAATTTGGTCAAAATGGACTTAAAATGAAGGAGAAATTGAAAAAAAATGAAATTAGGGACTAAATTGCAAAACTATAAAATTTAGTTTTTCGATTTTTCGATTTTTTGAGTTGGGCAAATTTCAACTCGACTCAAACTCAAATTTTTTTTGAGTTGACTCGAATAACTCGATTAACTTGAATAACTCAACTCGAAATTAAAAAAAAATCAATTTTTTGAGTCGAGTCGAATTTTGCTCACCCCTAGCGGCAAAGGCACACATTTCAAGGTTTTTTTTAATTCATTATCCCTTCACACCACCCTAGGAATATTGGATGATCACTTCTTTTTTGTAAAGGCTATAAATAGAGGTTGATATTTCAATTACAGGCATACTTTGATTTTAGAAAAGTTGAGAGTTTTATCTCTTTCGTTCTTTTGAGAATTTTATCGATCCTTCAAGTTCTTCTTGTTGAATCAAAATCATTGATATCTTGTGTAATGATATAAAAAGTGATGAGAATAAAGATTATAGAATTTTGGATGGTTAATGTGATTGATGGTGGTGGTAGAATTGGATAATTGAAGATTGGAGGTAGTTTAGGAATTGAGGATTGAACCAACACTAAAAAGTGTGACCTGGACCCTATAACGGTCTCTAAAAAAAATAAGGATCTTGACCCACTAGTTAAATAGAACTAGGAATCAAAGATATCAAAGGTTTTGATTCAACAAGCATAACTTAAAGGATCGATAAAGTTCTCAAAAGAACGAAAGAGATAAAACTCTCAAATTTTCTGAAATCAAAGTGGCTTTTACAATTGAAAAACCAGCCTCCATTTTATAGGCTTTACAAAATAAAGTGATCAGGTAACATTCCTAGGGAGGTGTGAAGGGATAATAAATAAAAAAGAAGCGTTAAAATGTGTGCCTTTGCCGCCCAATGTGAACGTAAGCAAGCATGTCAATTTCCATGTGAACGTAAGCAAGCATCTCAAGCAAGCACCTCTCTAGAATTGTCGTCCATTGTGAATGTAAGTAAGCATGTCAATTTCCATGTGAACGTAAACAAGAACATCCAAAGCCAAGCAAGCATCTCAAGCAAGCACCTCTCCAATAGTCATGTTCTCTGAATCACCCTAATGATGTGTCTATTCATTGTCCTTGCATAACACCTGTATATACGAGAAATACGATAAAAAATAAAGCAAGATAATATGATGCATGCTAAATATAATAAATATATGGTATAAGATTCATTGAATTCTAGTGCTGTAAAATAAAAAATAAACAATAAACAACATAATAGAAAACATGTGCATACTAAAACTATAATAATCAAATGGAACATATGCATCAGAAATAAACATGCAACACGTTGCATGGACTCCCTTTCACGTTGCATGAATCTTCCACGTTGCAGGGCATTGATTCAACTTTGGCAGCTTCAATAATCTTCCATGCACGATTGTACTTGTTGCTGACCGCATCTCTAAATTTCCTTACCCTTACACGAGTAATGGGGCCTAAGGGAAATTCCTCCGGGTCCAATGGTGGTGGTGACGCCATGATCTCATCATCCTCCCCTTCTTGAGAGTGATTTGTCCTCAAATCCTTACCTTGCTAAAAAAGAGATAAGTCTAAAACGTTAAAAGTATCACTGACATCAAACTCTCCCGGAAGATCTATCTTGTAGGCATTATCATTGATCTTCTCCAATACTTGAAATGTCCCATCCCCTATAGGCGAGAGTTTAGATTTCCATTGTGTTGGAAATCGTTCCTTCCTGAAGTGCACTCAAACCCAATCGTCGGGTTCAAAGTTAACTCGCATACGTCCTTTACTTTCTTGTTGTTCATATTGCTTTGTTCTTTTCTCAATGTTCCCTTGCATTTTTTATGTAGCCTTTTCACCGATTTTAGCTTCCTTTTGTCATATATGGCAAATAGTCCTCCCATGTTTTCAAACTCTTCCTAATGATCACCCTTGACTCGGTGGATAGTCCTCGATTCATATCTTTGTCTTGAACAATCACTTGTGGCTGGTACAATTTTGAAGACAATAACTTGGTACCTTGTTTAGAAACATTTTTCCTTTGTACTTCAGTTTGTTTCATGCGTATACAACCTATTTAATAGGAAAGAAAGTTAATTCCGTCGAATATGCAAAGTGGACCCTTTCGATTTCTTTAAAAGATGGATGGTATGCTATCCGTACGGTATTCATCTTGCTCCAAAAATTCTTCCAAAATTGACTAAGAGTTTTAGCATTTTCGTTTGAATCTGATGCGCCGAATAATTGATTCATTTCCCTGGAAAAGAATTCAAAGTTAATTTCCAGGAACACTATCACAAAATCAAAAGAAATGTCAAACTGCATACGTTGAATGGCACGAATGGGTGGTTGATGTTTGATATTTTGAGGAGTTGCAAGTCTATTGGGATGATTTCTAAAGACACCTTCTCGGATCCCTGCAAAATAGATAAAAGCAAGAGTAGGCAAATGGTTGTTAAGTTTGTTAGTGCAAAACAATTTTGTTTTCTCTCTTTTCTTGCACAAACAATCTCTTTTCCAATATCACTCCATTCTTGCCTCTCATACTCACTTGGTTTTACATCAAACTCATTATGTTCACTCTCTTTTTCTTTTTCCACAAAAATCTCTTCTTTTTCAATCTTGTTTTCTTGCTCAAACCCTTCTTTCTTTTCAAATTATTTTTCGATCTCACTCTTTTTTATTTCTTTTTTCAACACTTGTTTCTTGCAACCGTGTTTCTTTGACATAGTTGTCAAAACACTTTTGAAATCGAGCTAGACTTTCGGGATTGAAAGATACATAAGATTTTCTGTTATGATTGGATGTAGAACTAGAAAAAGATTGAGTGTTGTGTCTCCTTTTTATTGCCTTTGTTCCTTCGGTGGAGTTGTTTGTTTCCAACGAGAAACTTCCTCTATTCTGTCCAACTTCTTTTTTATTGGATCCAAATGTTGTTGAATCATCCAGGCCATCTCACGGCTAAAATCATGTAGAGTAAAGTCTAGTGCAACATTACCTGTAGAATCATGACACCCTGTGGATTTTTGATACATGATGAACCAAATGTTAGTAGTGAAAAGAATATTTAATACCTCACTTGCAAACCTCACTTTTCAAACCACAGAAAAAAAGTTCACTCAAAAAATCCTTACTAAGTCACTCAGAAAGAAAATTCGCTCCACTCGTGTTTGCACTTGGGGTTTGGCTTTTTATCCCCTTGATGCACTTACTCTCTCGTGCCTTTTACCGCTCTTTTTATCTCAAAATCCTCCAAAATACTTGCTGAATCGGCTGCAAAATAAATGTTAAGGTTTGGAAAGATATGATGTATAAGGTAGGCTTAGAAGAAAAGGCTTACGATTCAAAGTTAGAATATTGAAACGAATAAATAACAATTTTGAAACAAGAAAAAATGTATCAACCCCTGTTATGATGGTGTGAAATGATATAAAAAGTGATGAGAATAAAGATTATAGAATTTTGGATGGATAATGTGATCGATGGTGGTGGTAGAATTGGATGATGGAAGATGGGAGGTAGTTTAGGAATTGAGGATTGAACCAACACTAAAAAGTGTGACCTAAACCCTATAACGATCTCTAAACAAAATAAAGATCTTGACCCACTAGTTAAATAGAACTAGGAACCAAAGATATCAAAGGTTTTGATTCAACAAGCATAACTTGAAGGATCGATAAAGTTCTCAAAAGAACGAAAGAGATAAAACTCTCAAATTTTCTGAAATCAAAGTGTGTCTTACAATTGAAAAATCAGCCTCTATTTATAAGCTTTACAAAATGAAGTGATCAGCCAACATTCCTAGGGAGGTGTGAAGGGATAATAAAAAAAAGAAGCCTTGAAATGTGTGCCTTTGCCGCCCAATGTAATCATAAGCAAGCATGTCAATTCCCATGTGAACGTAAGCAAACATGTCAATCTCCATGTGAATGTAAGCAAGCATCTCAAGCAAGCACCTCTCTAGAATTGTCGTCCATTGTGAATATAAGTAAGCATGTCAATTTCCATGTGACCGTAAGCAAGCACCTCCAAAGCCAAGCAAGCATCTCAAGCAAGCACCTCTCCAATAGTCATGTTCTCTGAATCACTCTAATGATGTGTCTATTCCCTGTAAATACGAGAAATATGATCGGAAATAAAGCAAGATAATATGATGCATGCTAAAATATAATAAATATGTGGTATATGATTTAACGAACTCTAGTGCTGTAAAATAAAAAATAAACAATAAACAACATAATAGAAAACATGTGCATACTAAAACTATAATAGTCAAATGGAACAATATGCATCAGAAATAAACATGCAACACGTTGCATGAAGTTTCCACATTACAGGGCATTGATTCAACTTCGGCAACTTCAATAATCTTCCATGCATGATTACACTTGTTGCTGACTGCATCTCTAAATTTCCTTACCCTTACACGAGTAATGGTGCCTAAGGGAAATTCCTTCGGGTCCAATAGTGGTGGTGACGCCATGATCTCATCAATTTTGAGTAAGTTCGATTCAAGAACTTTTGAGATTAAAAGAGTGGTAAAAGGCACGAGAGAGTGAGTGATTTTTTTCTTTTTCTTTTTCCTCTTTTTTTCTTTTGGAGTGAACAGGGAGCCATGAACGCAGATAAGAATATAGGGGAGTCTAATGAAGGACAAACAAGAGGAATCCTGAGACTACAGTTTGAAGCACTTGCTCGAGAATTGGGACAACTTATGGATAAAAAACTTGAGTCCATAAATGAGCAAATTGATGGCATTGAAGAGAAATCTGTGGGAGCCCCAACCGTTGTAGCACAAGGTAACCCAGGACAAGGCGTCCAAAAAGAGGAGATTGAGCAGATTGAGGACGACAACGAACAGCCCGCCTTTGTACAAAACCAATGCCCACATAGAAGGAATCAAGAAAGGTTTGATGATAACCTTTCAAATATAAAAGATGAACATTCCGCCATTTCAAGGGAAAATAGATCTGGAGGCTTATCTTAAGTGGGAGCAAATAATCGAACACATCTTTGATTGTCACAATTACTCTGAGCAAAAAAAGGTAAAAATAACATCCATTGAATTCACTAATTATGCAATAGTTTGGTGGAACCAGTTAACCATGAACGGACGATGAAATAGAGAATGTCCAGTGTCCATGTGGGAGGAAATGAAAGGCATAATGAGAAAGAGGTTTATACCGGCCTACTATCATCAAGAATTAAAACGGAAACTCCAGATCCTCAAATAAGGCAACATGAGTGTGGAAGATTATTTTAAAAAGATGGAGATGGCAATTATACGAGCAAATGTGAAGGAAGACACTAAATTACCATGGCAAGGTTTATTTCGGGTCTAAATCAAGACATAGCCGACAGCATGGATTTGCAATACTATGTGGACTTAGAAGAATTGGTTCACTTGGCTATGAAGGTGGAACAACAATTTAAACGTAAAGGTACGTTCTAAAACAACTCTTCTTCTAAATGGAGTCAGAATTCTAAATTGGTACAAATTGCTCCAAAAGCGCCATACAAACCAAATCAGTTCAAGGAAAACGTTGGAACTTCAAAACCCAACAACACTACTGATGTGAACAAAGGAAAGCCACAAGCTTCACCAAATCGATCCAGGGATATTCAATGCTTCAAATGTCTTGGAAGGGGACATGTAGCTAATCAGTGCCCAAATAGGCATACTATGGTGATTCGAGGAAGTGGTGGATCGAATCTGAATTAAAAAAGAGGAAGTTGATGCCATAAGTGAAGACGATGAAGACTTAAACCATCTCGCTGAAGGAGAAGTGCTCGTTGTGAAGAGGAGTCTAAATACACAAATTGTGCAAGGCGACCAACAATGAGAGAATATCTTTCATACACGTTTCCATATTAATGGAAAGGTATGTTTTGTGATTATCGATTGAGGAAGTTGTACTAATGTTGCCAGCACGTTAATGGCGGATAGACTTGGATTGGTGACAACAAAACACCCACATCCGTATAAGCTTCAATGGCTTAATGATGGTGGGGAATTGAAGGTGACCAAGCATGTACTCATATCATTTTCCATCAATAGATACAAGGGCGAGGTCCTATGTGATGTTGTACCCATGCACGCTAGCCACTTACTTTTGAGGAGACCTTGACAGTTCGATCAAAAAGTGAATCATGACAGATATAGCAATCGATACTCACTCACTTTTGAAGGAAGGAAGCACACGCTAACCCCTTTATCATCGTAGCAAGTACATGATGATCAATTGCATTTGAAAAAGAGTTTCCAATGATTAAAAGAAAAAGAAACAGAAAATGAGAGGAAAAATGTTGGATGAATTGAGTGGTTCTGGTGTGTTTTCAAAGATTGATCTTAAAAGCGAATATCACCAAATCAGGATGAGAGAAGGTGATGAATGAAAGACAACATTCAAAAGAAAACAAGGTTTGTATGAGTGGACTGTGATGCCTTTCGGTTTAACAAATGCACCTAGCACATTTATGAGATTGATGAATCATGTCTTACAACATTATATTGGTAAGTTTTGTGTTGTTTATTTTGATGACATTCTCATATACAACCATTCTTTGGAAGACCATGAATTACATCTCAGGTTTGTTTTAAATACACTTCGATAGGAGAAATTGTATACTAACTCAAAAAAATGTGTTTTTTGTACAAACAAACTTGTGTTTCTTGGATTTGTAGTGAGTTTTGAAGACTTGAAGGTTGATCACGAGAAGGTAAAAGCAATTGAAGAGTGGCTGATTCCTACAAGCATTAGCCAAGTAAGGAGCTTTCATGGATTGGCCAGTTTCTATCGAAGGTTCATTCCAAATTTTAGAACCATTGTTGCTCCTTTAACTAACGTGATTAAAAAGAATGCAAGTTTTTTGTGGAATATTGAGCAAGAACAGGCTTTTAATCAGATTAAGGAATGCTTAACGAAGGCACTGTTGCTTTCCTTACCAAACATTGATAAGACATTCGAGATTGAGTGTGATGCTTCAGGTGTAGAGATTGATGCTGTTTTATCACAAAAGGACGTTAAATTGCATATTTTAGTGAGAAACTAAATGGAGCAACCAACATATGACAAGGAAATGTATGCTTTGATTAGGGCCATAGAAAAATGGCAACATTACCTATGGTACACACAATGAGTCATTGAAACACATCAAGGGACAACACAAACTCAACAAGAGACACGCCAAATGGGTGGAGTTCCTTGAGTCATTCCCATACGTCATCAAGTACAAGAAGAGAAAAGAGAACGTTGTTGCTGATACCTTATCTCAGAGGTATGTGCTTCTTAATTCTCTTGAATCTAAATTAATTGGATTTTCATTTCTTAAATAAGTCTATGCTACTGATCTTGATTTTGGAGATATCTTTAAAGCATGTGAGAAAGGTGTGTTTGACAAGTTTTATAGGCATGTTGGGTTTTATTCAAGGAAAGGAAATTTTGCATCGCTCAAAGTAGTGCGCGTAAGGTCTTAGTGAAGGAATCCCATAACTGGGGGCTTATGGGACATTTTGGAGTTAACAAGACGTTATACATTCTACAAGAGCATTTGTTTTGGCCAAAAATGAAAAGGGATGTGGAACGAATTTGTGAGCGATGTATCACTTGTAAAATGGCGAAATCAAGACTTCAACCTCAAGGGTTGTACATGCATTACCAATCTCTAAAGAGCCGTGGGTTGACATTTCCATGGACTTTGTTTTAGGACTTCCTAGAACAAAGAATGACGGAGATTCCATTTTCGTGGTTGTTGATAGGTTTTCAAAAATGGCGCACTTTATTTCGTGTCATAAAAATGATGATGCTTCCAATGTTGCTAATCTATTTTTAGGGAGATTATGCGTTAGTACAATCATTTTAGATCAAGATACGAAGTTTTTGAGTCATTTTTGGAAGTCTTTATGGAGCAGTATTGGGACAAAGTTATTATTCTCTACAACTTGTCATCCAAGAATCTAAAATCGTGGGAAGAGAGCTTACCGCATGTGGAATTTTCTTACAATAGATCAGTTTATTCAGCCACCAAATTCACACCATTTGAGGTTGTATATGGGTTTAATCCATTGTCTCCTATGGATCTGTTACCTTTGCCCATTGATTAAACATTAAACACTGACGGGAAAAACAAGGCTGAATTCATTAAAAAGCTTCATTAGAATGTTCAAGAGAACATTGAGAAAAGAACAAAGCAATATGAACAACAAGCAAATACAAGGTGAAAGCGAGCCAACTTTGAACCCGACGATTGGGTTAGGGTGCACTTCAGGAAGGAACGATTTCCAGCACAAAGGAAATCTAAACTCTCTCCTAGAGGGGATGGGTCATTTCAAGTATTGGAGAAGATCAATGATAATGCCTACATGATAGATCTTCTAGGAGAGTTTGGTGTCAGTGCTACTTTTAACGTTTCAGACTTATCCCTTTTTGAGCAAGGTAATGATTTGAGGATAAACCGCTCTCAAGAAGGGGAGGATGATGAGATCATGGCATCACCACCACCACCACCCTTGGACCTGAAGGAATTTCAATTAGGCCTCATTGCTCATGCAAGGGCAAGAAAGTTTAGAGATGCAGTCAGCAACAAGTGCATTCATGCATGGAAAATTATTGAAGCTACCGACATTGAACCAATGCCCTACAACGTGGGAGATTCATGCAACATGTTGCATGTTTATTTCTGATGCATACGTTCCATATTATTATTATTATTTTAGTGTGTTCATGTTTTCTATTATGTTGTTCGTTGTTTATTTTACCAGCATTAGAGTACATTGAATCATATAATATACATTCATTACATTTAGCATGCATCATATTACATTGTTTATTTCTGATCATATTCCTCGTATTTACAGGTGTTATGCAAGGGCAATGAATAGACACATCACTAGGGAATTGTGACTATTTGGAAGATGCTTTGACATGCTTGCTTGAGATGTTTGGATGGCTTAAGAGTTTTCTAGGTGCTTGCAGGTGCTTCCTTGACTTTGAGGTGCTTACATTCATATGGAAATTGACATGCTTTTTAAGATGCTTTTGGCTTAGACGTGTTTTTTAGAGGTGGTGGCTTAGCTTAGGACGTGTAGGCACACATTACTTGCTTATGTTTTATTTTTAATTCATTATCCATTCACATTGGACCCAATTTTAGGAATGTTTGCATGATCACTTCTTTTTGTAAAGCCTATAAATGAGGTTGATATTTATGATTAAATTAGGCGGGAAAGATTCATTATCAGAAAACGCCACCCTAGAATGTTTTGATCACTTCATTTTTTGAGAACCTATAAATAGATCCTTAATATTTCTTTAAGACTTAATCTTTTGATTTGAAATCTTTGGTCTTTATCTCTTTGTTATTTTGAGAACTTCAAGATCCTTCAAGTTCTGCTTGTTGAATCAAAACCTTTGATATCTTTGGTTCCTAGTTCTACTTAACTAGTGGGTCAAGATCCTTATTTTGTTTAGAGACCGTTATAGGTTTTGGGTCACACTTTTTAGTGTTGGTTCAATTCTCAAGTCCTATGTTTATTTTTCCATCTTCCATTTATTTTACCACCACTAGAGTTTGGTGAATCAAAATTCTAGAATATTTATTATATTTAGCTTTTTTATAATATTACCTTGTTTATTTTATTTCTCTTATTTAAAGGTGTTGAGCAAGGACAATGAAAAGTTTCTTCATTAGGGTGCAAATCAAGCATTTCAATAAATTCCAAGAAGAGGTGCTTGCATGTGAATATCTTGCAAAACGTTCACAGAAAATTAAAAAAAAAAGCTTACGTTCACATAAAATCTTTTTTTTCTTCCTCATCTTCTTTTCCAATCTCATTCTTTTCAACACTCTCTTTTCCAACTCCAAATTTTCTTACATTCGCTTACTCATTTTCATTCTTTTCATTTTCAACTCCAACACTTTTTCTTCAAAATGCTCTTCTACATTTGAACTCTCTTTCATCAAAGCTTCAATGCTTTTCTTAAGATGGTTTTGATCTTGGAGCACTGGGTTTGGTAATAAAGGTGCACAATTCAAGGTGTCTTTTTTCCTTTATTATGCAAATGAGTAAGAATTGGTGAAACCATCAATGTTGCTCTGTTGTCATCATTTTCCAAAGCCTATATAAATAGAGGTGTTTTTCAATTGTAACCACATTTTGATTTCAAGACAAGAATTGACTTTTTTATCTCTTTCAATTCTTTTAAGAACTTTATTGATCCTCCAAGTTCTGCTTGTTGAATCAAAAAAGTTGAATTTCTTTTGGTTCCTAGTTCATCCTTAACTAGTGGGTCAAGATCTGATTTTGTTTAGAGATGGATTATAGCCTTTAGATGCCCATTTTAGTGTTGGTTCAATTCTCAGAGCCTAAACTAATATAAAATTTCCATCAGATTTTTACTTTTACCACCACCATCGAAACATTAACCTTCCAAGTGTTTTTAGAATCTTTATTTCATCATTTAAAACAACCCACACCATCCCCCTTAAACCATCCAAACCCTTGCAAGTCTTACAACACAAAATATCCTTAAAATTTGTCCAAACAAGCCTCTCGGTAAATCAGCTCTTATCAACCCATGACTTTGAGGGTGGTAAAGGGACTTGGACCTGTAAGTTAGTTTAACCTAGAGCCCAAAGTATAGAATGGAAAAGGAAGATGATATGAACGTCAATGGCAAAGACCCAGAGAAGTACCCAGGTGGCCCCATTACTCGAGCAAGGGTCAAGGAGTTCCAAGCAGCCATGGAAAATATGTTTACATCAAGCTTGGGACGTGAGAAAGAAGAAATAATAAGGGAGGAACACTTTACTTTGCTTATGCATGAATTTGCATGAGTATTTAAAGTTTGCATAACATTCATTGCATTCAATAAACATGTTGTTCATTAAAGCATGCGTTGCATTTAAACATGTAGCACATTTAGTTATACACTTCATTTAACTAAGTAGTTCATTGATTAAACTAGTTCATTCAAGATTATTATTAGTTCATTGAATAAAGTTAGTTCATTAATTAAACTAGTTCATTCATCAAACTAGCTCATTTATTAAACTAACTCTTAATTGTTTACATGCATGTTTTCAATTAAAGATTGAATAAAGTTTACCTTTGTGTCTAGGTGCATGAGGGAAGATGAACGGTTTTACCAGATGCAAGAATATCAGCAGAATGTCTTCCAATTCTGGATGCGATACAGACGTGTTTGGATCCAGAAATCAATTGGACGTTATTCCTCCATCTCTTAGCTTTCCAATGCCTTTTGAATCACCTCAATCCGATATCGGGAGCTTGAGATACGAATGATTTACTGAAGACAGTGCAGGCTGAAATTTTTATTACGGGAATTTTATGCATGGATGATTTGAATGAATTTGAGCCAAGGAAGAGTTCTTTCATCTTCTACCAAGAGACAAGCAATTGATGGCCATCTTAATTCAGCAAATTCAAGGCATTCAAGGTTGATGTTATCACCATTCAAGTGGGGGTTTCAAAATTCATTGAGGAGACATGAAATGAAGGCTGGATGAAACTCATCTTTTATGACATTCAAGTCATATTAATCAGCTTGGAAGATGAAGAGTTGCACTTAAGCTGGACAGCAAGGATGTCTACATTCATCCTTGTCCACATTCATCCCCTTTCTCTTCATATGATAGCAAAACAAGGCAGCCCAAGAGTCCTTCTTAATTTGGACGAAAATATGACTAAATTCAACCTCAATTTGTCTAAACTAATCAGCTTTGAAGATGAGAAGAAAGGACAAAGCATTCATGTGTATTCAAGTGCATTAAGATGAGCATTCATCTTTCTTGTAACACCTTTTCATATTCTGCCTACTTCTACTATAAATAGGCATCTTTAGGATCATTGTAAGACACACTTTGAATATATAAAACATCTTTGAAAGATTGCTTTCATTCTTGTTCTCTTGTGGAACTTTATCGGCTTCAAGTTAGTCTTGTAGTCTTCATCCATTTCCCTTTTGTTATAGCGTTGGTTCCTAGCTCATCTATAGCTAGTGGGTCACGTTCCATATCCTACCACTTCATTTCCACTTTATTATATTGCTGGTTCCTAACTCTTTATAGTTAGGGGTCACAATCCATCCTTTGAATTTCTTCATCTTAACGCCAACACCCCATCATCTTCACCTACATTTTCATCTTTTATTTTTTTCTTCCATAATCACAACTATCACTCTTCCTACACCCCTTCTACATATCTTTCATCCCATTATTTCTATTTCTTATTTATCTATTTCTACTTACATTGTTGTTTGAGTAATTTCAGAATACATTCAAAGCACTGCAGAGTTCTTACTAGAATCACGATCGGGCATTCACATATATGATTCAAAACTCATAGTCGAGATCATATCATTTGGTATCAGAGCCTAGACGATTCAGTAAGCGTATTATTTTTCTCTCTCCCGGGTTAGTAAAAAAAAAAAAAAAAATCAAAAAAAAATCTTAAAGAGGGAGGGAGCAATCTATTCTTGTTTAAAAAAATTACAATACATCATTTCTTATTGCTGAATTACAAATTCCTTTACCTATTCTTAGTAATTCTTTCTTTTTGAAGCCATTATCCTTTTATTATTCATCATTCTCCTACCAAGCTAGAATTGTTTCAGCCGAAGTCCACGAGACACTTGTAAGCCTTGAGGAAGTTCCCAAAAGGACTTGAAAATAAAGCACAGTGGTAAAAGGCATGAGTGTGCATTAAGGGAAAAGCCTAACCCGAGTGAAACACGAGTGTGAGTGCATTTTCTTTGGAGTGGAAAGGTGAGATTTTTGTGTTAAAGGTTTAATTTCTTTTGTTTCTTTATCTAAATGTCACAAAATGAGTCCAAGAGTTCCCAATTTGCAAAATCAGGCTAATTGAAGCAATAGCCAAAATGATCCAAGAGCAATTGGAGCCCCTAATTGAACGAATAGACCAGCTTGAAATTTCACAAGCTAATCAGGGTAATGAGGAGTATCTGAAGAAGTTGAAGTAGATGATGTGCAAGATCAAGTATCCCAACATAGCATGGTACAACAAGGCAGAGAGCTCGACCATGAGTAGCGATAATCTCAGCAACATCAAGATTACCATTCCTCCTTTTCAAGGAAGAACGGATCCTGAAACCTATTTTGCATGGGAAAAGAAGGTTGAGCACATTTTTGAGTGCCATAACTATTCAGAGCTTAAAAGGTAAAACTCGCTGCCATTGAGTTTACGGATTATGCACTAATATGGTGGGATCAATTGACATCAAGTAGGAGACGCAATGGAGAACATCCTATCACTACATGGGATGAAATGAAAGCGGTGATGCGAAGGCGATTCATTCCAACCCACTACCATCGAGAGTTATTCAACCGTCTTCAAAATCTTTCACAAGGTAACCGAAGTGTTGAAGATTACTACAAAGAGATGGAGGTGTCCATGATTCGAGCCAACATCGACGAGGATCGAGAAGCCACAATGGCAAGATTCCTAGCGGGACTAAATCCGGACATTGCGAACGTGGTCGAGTTGCAACATTATGTGGAGATGGAAGACATGGTGCATATGGCCATGAAAGTGGAAAAACAGCTCAAAAGAAAGGGTGCCACACGATCTTATGGGAGTTCAACATCAAAATGGGGGCAAAGTTCATACAAGAAGACTCCTCCAATACCGTCCCACCAAAAAGGAGGACCACCGAAAGGAAGTAAGCCCATTGCGAAACCAGCAAGGGTAAGACTACCGCTACTCCAAATCGTTCCGTGACATACAATGTTTTAAGTGTTTGGGGCGTGGACACATTGCAAGCCAATGTCCGAACCGCAACACCATGCTTCTTCGAGATGATGGAGAAGTTGAATCGGAACAAGAAGAGGATGAGAATGAAGATGTTGCCATCGAAGAAGAAGAATTAGAGTATGGCGTGGAAGGAGAGGTTCTTGTTGTCAAAAGAAGCCTAAACGTACAATCCGTTGGAGGAAATGAACAACGAGAAAATATCTTCCATACTCGTTGCCATGTTGGAGGAAAGGTATGCTTTGTTATTATTGATGGTGGTAGTTGCACTAATGTTGCTAGTACCTTAATGGTAGATACACTTGGCTTGGCAACAACAAAGCATCCACAACCTTATAAGCTACAATGGCTCAACGATGGAGGAGAACTCAAGATGACCAAACAAGTTCGAATTGTTTTCTCTATTGGGAAGTACAAAGACGAGGTATTATGCGATGTCGTTCCAATGCACGCATAAGCCATTTATTACTTGGAAGGCCTTGGCAATTTGATAGGCGAGTGATCCATGACGGGTATACCAACCGGTATCGTTCACCCATGAACAAAGAAGATCACTTTAGCCCCACTTTCTCCAAAACAAATACATGAAGACCAAATTTTATTGAGAGGAAAAATTGAAAAAGCCAAAAGAGAGAGACCAAAATGGAAGTAAAAGCAAAGGAGTGTGATCAAAATGAGGGAAGGAAAATCAGCATTCTTTATAAAAGAGAGAGTTGAAAAAGAGTTTAATGACAGCAAAGGAAGCACTTGTGCTCATGTACAAGGAAAATTTCTTGAATACTAACTACCTTGATCAAAATTTGCCTGCTTTTGTTTGTGTCTTTATTGCAGGAGTTTGATGACCTATTTGGAGGAAATACCAAGTGGGCTGCCACCTATTCGTGGCATAGAACATCAAATAGACTTTGTTCCCGGAGCCGTCATTCCAAACCGACCAGCGTGCGAAGCAACCCCGAAGAAACTAAGGAGTTGCAAAGGCAAGTATCTGAGTTGATGTCAAAAGGCTACGTGAGGGAAAGCCTTAGCCCATGTGCCGTGCGGTTCTACTTGTGCCAAAGAAGGATGGAACTTGGCGCATGTGTGTGGACTGCCGAGCGGTAAACAAAATTACGGTAAAAAGTATCGTCACCCTATTCCTCGCTTAGATGACATGTTAGATGAGCTTAGTGGTTCTAACCTCTTTTCCAAGATTGATCTTAAAAGTGGTTACCACCAAATACGAATGTGGGAAGGTGATGAGTGGAAAACAGCATTCAAAACTAAGCAAGGCCTTTATGAGTGGTTGGTTATGCCTTTTGGCTTAACTAATGCTCCAAGCACGTTTATGAGGTTAATGAATCATGTTCTTAGGCCATTCTTGGGTAAGTTTTGTGTGGTTTACTTTGATGACATTCTAATCTATAGTAAAACCATGGAAGAACATGTTCAACATTTAAGGTCAGTTTTGCTAGTTTTGAGGAAGGAAAAACTGTTTGCTAACTTACAAAAATGTACATTTTGTACTGACAGGGTTGTTTTCCTAGGTTTCGTTGTGAGTTCTGAAGGCTTGGAGGTGGACAAAGAGAAGGTTAAAGCCATTGAAGAGTGGCCACGACCAGCAAGCATTTCTCAAGTTAGGAGCTTCCATGGACTTGCAAGTTTTTATCGAAGATTCGTCCCCAACTTCAGCACCATAGCCGCCCCACTAACAAGTGTTATTAAGAAGAATTCTAAATTCTTTTGGGGGGAAGATCAAGAGAAGTCCTTTAATAGCATTAAAGATTGTTTAATACATGCCCCTTTACTTGCTCTACCTGATTTTAATCTAACTTTTGAAATTGAATGTGATGCATCAGGTGTAGGAATTGGAGCAGTTTTGTCTCAAGGTGGACATCCTATAGCCTATTTCAGTGAAAAATTAAGTGGAGCTACGCTTAATTACCCTACCTATGACAAGGAGATGTATGCTCTTGTGAGGGCAATGGAAACATGGCAACATTACCTTTGGCCTAAGGAGTTCATCATTCACACTGATCATGAGGCATTGAAACATATCCGGGGGCAGCATAAACTCAACAAAAGGCATGCCAAATGGGTGGAGTTTCTTGAAACTTTCCCATATGTTATCAAGTACAAGAAAGGTAAGGAGAATATAGTTGCCGATGCATTGTCACAGAGGTATATTCTTTTAAACACTTTGGAATCTAAGTTATTGGGTTTTGTTTTTATTAAAGACTTATATGTCTCTGACTCTGATTTTGGAGAGATTTACAAAGCTTGTGAGAAAGGGTCAATTGAAAAATACTATAAGCATGATGGTTTCCTATTTAAGGAAGGAAGACTATGCATCCCTCAAGGTTCCATCGTGAATTGCTAACTAAGGAAGCTCATGGAGGAGGATTAATGGGACATTTTGGGATAGCAAAGACTTTGGCTATACTTCAAGAGCACCTATATTGGCCTAAAATGAAACGAGATGTGGAGAGGTTGTGTGAGCGATGCATCACTTGCAGGAAGGCCAAATCTAAAGTCATGCCACATGGACTTTACACACCACTACCCATACCGGAAGCACCATGGATGGATATTTCAATGGATTTTGTGCTAGGGCTTCCACGTACCAAGAATAACAAAGATTCCATCTTTGTAGTTGTGAATAGATTCTCCAAAATGGCTCATTTCATTCCCTGTAACAAAACTAATGATGCCTCACATATTGCTACTTTGTTTTTCAGGGAAATCTTAAGGTTACATGGCATACCAAGAACTATTGTGTCTGATCGGGATGTGAAGTTCTTAAAGTCACTTTTGGAGAGCCCTATGGAGTAAGATTGGTACTAAGTTACTATTCTCCACCACTTGCCACCCTCAAACAGATGGCCAAACTGAAGTGGTGAACCGAGTACTTTCTATGTTACTTGATCCATCATTAGGAAGAATTTGAAAACATGGGAGGAGAGTTTACCACATGTGGAGTTTGCATACAACCGTTCGATCCATAGTACTACAGGGCACGCCTTTTGAAGTGGTGTATGGATTCAATCCATTAACACCGATAGACTTGTTACCATTACCCGCTGATCAAATTGTGAATAAAGATGGACTTAATAAAGCTGAATTTGTTAGAAGCTTCATCAACAAGTGCGGGAGAACATTGAAAAACGAACCAAGCAATATGAGCAGCAAGCAAATAAGGGTCGTAAGCGAATTTCCTTTGAGCCAGGGGATTGGGTGTGGCTGCACATGAGGAAAGAAAGGTTCGGCTCAACGAAAGTCCAAATTAATGCCTCGGGAGATGGCCATTCAAATAGTCAAGAAGATCAATGACAATGCCTATCAATTAGATCTTCCAGGTGAGTTTAATGTTAGTGCAACCTTCAATGTTGCTGACCTATCTCCTTATGATGTAGATGACGATTTGGGGACAAATCGCCTTAAAAAGGGAGGGACTGATATGAGCGTCAATGGCAAAGACCCAGAGAAGTACCCAGGTGGCCCCATTACTCGAGCAAGGGCCAAGGAGTTCCAAGCAGCCATGGAAAATATGTTTACATCAAGCTTGGGACGTGAGAAAGAAGAAATAATAAGGGAGGAACACTTTACTTTGCTTATGCATGAATTTGCATGAGTATTTAAAGTTTGCATAACATTCATTGCATTCAATAAACATGTTGTTCATTAAAGCATGCGTTGCATTTAAACATGTAGTTCATTTAGTTATACACTTCATTTAACTAAGTAGTTCATTGATTAAACTAGTTCATTCAAGATTATTAGTTCATTGAATAAAGTTAGTTCATTAATTAAACTAGTTCATTCATCAAACTAGCTCATTTATTAAACTAACTCTTAATTGTTTACATGCATGTTTTCAATTAAAGATTGAATAAAGTTTACCTTTGTGTCTAGGTGCATGAGGAAGATGAGCGGTTTTACCAGATGCAAGAATATCAGCAGAATGTCTTCCAATTCTGGATGCGATACAGACGTGTTTGGATCCAGAAATCAATTGGACGTTATTCCTCCATCTCTTAGCTTTCCAATGCCTTTTGAATCACCTCAATCCGATATCGGGAGCTTGAGATACGAATGATTTACTGAAGACAGTGCAGGCTGAAATTTTTATTACGGGAATTTTATGCATGGATGATTTGAATGAATTTGAGCCAAGGAAGAGTTCTTTCATCTTCTACCAAGAGACAAGCAATTGATGGCCATCTTAATTCAGCAAATTCAAGGCATTCAAGGTTGATGTTATCACCATTCAAGTGGGGTTTCAAAATTCATTGAGGAGACATGAAATGAAGGCTGGATGAAACTCATCTTTTTATGACATTCAAGTCATATTAATCAGCTTGGAAGATGAAGAGTTGCACTTAAGCTGGACAGCAAGGATGTCTACATTCATCCCCTTTCTCTTCATATGATAGCAAAACAAGGCAGCCCAAGAGTCCTTCTTAATTTGGACGAAAGTATGACTAAATTCAACCTCAATTTGTCTAAACTAATCAGCTTTGAAGATGAGAAGAAAGGACAAAGCATTCATGTGTATTCAAGTGCATTAAGATGAGCATTCATCTTTCTTGTAACACCTTTTCATATTCTGCCTACTTCTACTATAAATAGGCATCTTTAGGATCATTGTAAGACACACTTTGAATATATAAAACATCTTTGAAAGATTGCTTTCATTCTTGTTCTCTTGTGGAACTTTATCGGCTTCAAGTTAGTCTTGTAGTCTTCATCCATTTCCCTTTTGTTATAGCGTTGGTTCCTAGCTCATCTATAGCTAGTGGGTCACGTTCCATATCCTACCACTTCATTTCCACTTTATTATATTGCTGGTTCCTAACTCTTTATAGTTAGGGGGTCACAATCCATCCTTTGAATTTCTTCATCTTAACGCCAACACCCCATCATCTTCACCTACATTTTCATCTTTTATTTTTTTTTCTTCCATAATCACAACTATCACTCTTCCTACACCCCTTCTACATATCTTTCATCCCATTATTTCTATTTCTTATTTATCTATTTCTACTTACATTGTTGTTTGAGTAATTTCAGAATACATTCAAAGCACTGCAGAGTTCTTACTAGAATAACGATCGGGCATTCACATATATGATTCAAAACTCATAGTCGAGATCATATCAAGCCCTTATGCTTCTTATAGCATAGTTTCTTCCTTTGAATTCTTTGAATACTATCATCCTTTTTCCATTTCATTTCACCATCTTCCTTTCCATTTCATTCCACCATATCTGAACCAACCCTAAACACTTTAACCTTTCCTTTCATCCATTTCCTTAAACACCACGCAACCTAGCTTCCGCATCCACCATTTCAACATCTTTCCTTCATCATTTCATCTTCAAGCATTCAGAATTATAAGGCTTACTTGCATTCACGGTCGGGAACAATCAAGCTTCTCTCAACAACAACAATTGGAGAGTTAGAGCGTATCATTCGTGAAAGCTTGAGTCCATGTGACGTACTTATACTTTTGGTTCCAAAGAAGGATGGAACATGGAGAATGTATGTAGACTGCCGTGAGCCAAATCACCATTAAATACAGGCATCCAATACCTTGGCTAGATGACATGTTGGATGAATTAAGCGGTGTAAGCATCATCTCAAAAATTGATCTTACGAGTGGATATCATCAGATTCACATGAGAGAAGGGGACGAGTTGAAGACATCATTCAAAACCAAACAAGGTTTGTATAAATGGATGGTTATGCCTTTTAGTTTAACCAACGCCCCTAGCATATTCATGAGGTTAATGAATCATGTCCTATGGCCCTACATTGGTAAGTTTTGTGTTGTTTACTTTGATGACATCTTTATTTACAGCAAGACATTGGAAGAGCATGAACAGGTTTCTTAGGTCTGTTCTTAAAACTTTGAGGGACGAACAACTTTATGCCAACCTTAAAAAGTGTGTTTTCTGCACTAACGAGCTCACTTTCTTAGGCTTTATTATTAGTTCACTGGGTTTAAAGGTAGATCCAAAGAAGATCAAATCTATACAAGAATGTTCGAGACTCACCAACATCAGCCATGGAAGGAGTTTTCACGGTTTGTCAAGTTTTTATCACCAGTTCGTGTCTAATTTCAGTTCTATTACCGCTCCCTTAACTAGGATCATAAAGAAGAAATCCATCTTCAATTGGGGTAAAGAATAAGAAGATGCATTTGTGGAGGTAAAGAAGTGTTTGACCGAGGCCCCCTTGTTAGCACTATCTGTGATACAAGCATGAGAGGGGTCAAAATAATCATCTTGGAAAATAAGTTGAAACTGTTTTGCAAGTAAGAAACTTTAGTCAACTTGTGATGCATTTATGGATGGGATCCAAGCATTTATTGGTCAACATGTCTTCTTGAAACTTGTCCGACTGCCAATTAGCTTTCCAACGCATCTTGAAACGCCTCAATTAGACATCTAGAACTCAAGATACGTCTATTTTAGCGAAGACAGAGATGCTGAAATTCCTATACATGAGTAATACAAGATTTTTAGATAATTACGAAATTTCAAGATTTTATTTGATTATTTGTAGTTTAAATCAATATAGGGTTCTACAATATTTATTACGATCAGATTTATTTAATTAGGATTTATTTTCAGCATTTTTTATTATTGGAAGTTACTTTTGTAATTAGGAGATTAGATTTCAGCACTTATTTATTGTATTTAATTCCTTAAGTTTAGTAGGATTAAAACTTCTCCAAGGTGATACATGTATGGGGGGGCTAAAATGATGCATTGTAGCCAAAGAGTTGAAGCTGTTTTATAAGTCTGGAATTTCAGCCGACTTGCATCAAATTTTCGGATAAGATCCGGGCACTTATGAGACTACATGTCTTCATCAAACATATTCGTCTGTCTCTTAGCTTTCCAACGCATCTTGAAATGCATCAATCCGACATCGAGATCTCAAGTTATGTCCATTTTAGTGAAGACTGTGCGAGCAGAAATCTCTATACGGTTTTATCACGGGAAATATTATTTATTAAGAATTTTCAATAATTTCATTGATTATTTGTACTTAAATTTAATCTAGGATTCTTTATAAAGATATTTAGATGATTTAGGATTAGATTTGTTATTTATTTATTAGTTTTTTAAGTTAGATAAAATTTATTTATTTATTTATTTTATTATTATCTTTACTTGGTATCAGAGCCAGGTTTAGATATTTGAAACAATTACCTTTTACTGTTGTTTTAGTAGTTGAGAAAAAAGAAAAAATATATAATTCTCTATATAGATTGTAGTTTTAATATTTCATTCCTGGAGACATCTCAAGAGACTTGAAGGTTGTGATCAACAACTCTTAAGATTCAGGACGAATCGTTTTCAACAGGGGAGAATGATACATGTATGGGGGGCTAAAATGATGCATTGTAGCCAAAGAGTTGAAGCTATTTTATAAGTCTGGAATTTCAACCGACTTGCATCGAATTTTCTGATGCGATCCGAGCACTTCTGAGTGTCTGTCTTTTAGCTTTCCAACGCATCTTGAAACGCATCAATCCGACATCGGGAGCTCAAGTTATGTCCATTTTAGTGAAGACTGTGCGAGCAAAAATCTCTATACGGTTTTATCACGGGAAATATTATTTATTACAAATTTTCAATAATTTTATTAATTATTTGTACTTAAATTTAATCTAGGATTCTTTATGAAGATATTTAGATGATTTAGGATTAGATTTTTTTATTTATTTATTAGTTGTTTAGGTTAGAAAAAAATGTTTATTTATTTTATTATTATCTTTACTTTTCCTAATTTAAGTTGAACTCTTCATTTGTAGCCTATTTAAAGGTATATTTGCTTCATTAATAAGAACAACATCATGAATTTATGAGTTGCAAAAAACCTTTGGCCATGGGCCATTTTATTTTCAAGGTAGATAGATTTGTCTTGTTATTTTTCGTATCAGAAGTCTTCTTCAACGTAAGTTCGTCAAGTTCTTGTAATGGATATCATCTTCACACTCTTGCTTGCCTAGGTAATTGCATCTAGGAGGGTGGGTTGGAGCCGCTTGAGGTTGCTTGCTTAGATAATCGTGTCTAAGAGGGTGCCGAGGACAAAATGTCCTACAACATCTATCTCGTCATCATCCATTAATCGGAGAGATTCGTGTCGTTTGCATGTGTTTGCCTATTCAATTGCGATTAGGAGGGTGCCAAGGACAAATCTATCCAACACCGCCACCGTCAAATTCATCCTATCTCGTTTTCTACATCAAGATCATGCTTTATTATCGGTTTGCTGAACGTGGAGTTTGGGGTTTTCTCGGATCATATTAGTGAGTTTGCTAGATTAGTTGTGATCTAGAGGGTTCCTAGATTTTGAGGTAATTCTTAGATCTTGGCTTCCGTATCAATTGGTATCAGAACCAGTTTAGGTATTTGAAACAATTATCTTTTACTGTTGGTTTAGTAGTTGAGAAAAAAGAAAAAATATATAATTCTCTATATAGATTATAGTTTTAATATTTCATTCCTGAAGATATCTCAAGAGACTTGAAGGTTGTGATCAACAACTCTTAAGATTCGGGACGAATCGTTTTCAACAGGGGGAGAATGATACATGTATGGGGGGCTAAAATGATGCATTGCAGCCAAAGAGTTGAAGCTGTTTTATAAGTCTGGAATTTCAGCCTACTTGCATCGAATTTTCGGATGAGATTTGGGCACTTCTGAGTCTACATGTCTTCATCAAACATATTCCTCTATCTCTTATCTTTCCAACGCATCTTGAAACGCATCAATCCGACATCAGGAGCTCAAGTTATGTCCATTTTAGTGAAGACTGTGCGAGCAGAAATCTCTATACGGTTTTATCACGGGAAATATTATTTATTACGAATTTTCAATAATTTTATTGATTATTTGTACTTAAATTTAATCTAGGATTCTTTATGAAGATATTTAGATGATTTAGGATTAGATTTGTTATTTATTTATTATTTTTTTAGGTTAGATAAAATATGTTTATTTATTTTATTATTATCTTTACTTTTCCTAATTTAAGTTGAACTCTTCTTTTGTAGCCTATTTAAAGGTATATTTGCTTCATTAATAATAACATCATGAATTTATGAGTTGCAAAAACCTTTGGCCATGGGCCATTTTATTTTCAAGGTAGATAGATTTGCCTTGTTATTTTTCGTATCAGAAGTCTTCTTCAACATAAGTTCGTCACGTTCTTGTAATGGAGATCATCTTCACACTCTTGCTTGCCTAGGTAATTGCATCTAGGAGGGTGTGTTAGAGCCGCTTGAGGTTGCTTGCTTAGATAATCGCGTCTAAGAGGGTGTCGAGGACAAAATATCCTACAACATCTATCTCGTCATCATCCATTAATCGGAGAGATTCGTGCCGTTTGCAGGTGTTTGCCTCTTGAATTGCGATTAGGAGGGTGCCAAAGACAAATCTATCCAACACCGCCACCGTCAAATTCATCATATCTTGTTTTCTACATCAAGATCATGCTTTATTATCGGTTTGCTAAACGTGGAGTTTGGGGTTTTCTCGGATCATATTAGTGAGTTTGCTAGATTAGTTGTGATCTAAAGGGTTCCTAGATTTTGAGGTAATTCTTGGATCTTGGCTTCCGTATTAGAAGGCCTATATAAGGACGAGATATCTATCACTGTAAAAATAGACCTTGATTTTTTTTGAAGAAATAAAATTTAGACTACTTTTTGAGTAATTGTTCTTGCAAGTTCTTTGCAAGTTCACACTCCTGCTTGCCTAATCAATTGCGGTTAGGAGGGTGGGTTAGAGCCTATTGTGGTGTTTGCCTAGTCAATTGCGATTACGAGGGTGTTTGCAGGTGTTTGCCTATTGTGGTGTTTGCCTAGGATAACAACATCTATCTCGCCGTCATTCATTCATCAGAGAGATTCGTGTCGTTTGCAGGTGTTTGCCTATTCAATTGCGATTAAGAGGGTGCCAATGACAAATCAATCCAACACCACCACCATCATATTCATCCATTGATCCTAGCAAATTCACGTCATATTCATCAATCAACTTCCATTAAATACATTATCTATTGTATCGCATCATTTAATATCGGATTCAAGTCGTTCTTGAGTATTTCATTGAGCAATATATTGGATTTTATGCTTTGAGGGACTCAATGTTATTATTGTTGTCGACTAGATCATTTAGGATATGATTGTCCACATAAGTCTTATTTTCAAAATAAAATTTTGAGAGATGTCTTAATTCATGTCTTCTGATGATATTGAAATCTGTGATCCGGAACATGATGAAGAAATTTGTTCTCCTAAAAAAAATGAAGAAGGTGATACCATCAAGAGTTTAACCTTGACTATTGATGAGGAAGAAATTGTAAGCAATGTGTTTGTTTTTAGTGATGAACCTACTATTCTAATTCAAGATGATCATCAAACGGCAAACACTGACGAAGGTACCCTACAATCAAAAGGTACCATCGATTGTTTTCAGAATTATATTTATGCTTATTCCTCTTCTAGCATTAATAATAATTTTGAAGATGAGAATGAGTTACTTTGCAACCAAAAGAACGATAGTGATGATCCCAAGGAGAAGGAACCTGTAAATCACATTGCAAAAAGAGACTCTACACGAGTATCCTTCAAGACGTCTTCTCTTTCATGGTACATTGATGAACTTCCTCCATTTACCAGTTTATATTTGAGGGCAAATCTTTTTGAGGAGAGGGGGAATGATACGAGCATGAGAGGGGTCAAAATAATCATCTTGGAAAAGAAGTTGAAACTGTTTTGCAAGTCAGAAACGTCTGTCAACTTGTGAATACATTTTTGGATGTGATCCAGGCATTTATTGCTCAACATGTCCCTTAAAACTTGTTCGACTATCAATTAGCTTTCCAACGCATCTTGAAACGCCTCAATCGGACATCTGGAACTCAAGATATGTCTATTTTAGCGAAGACATTGCATGCAGAAATTCTTATACGGGATTAATATGGGATTTTTGGATAATTACGAATTTTGAAGATTTTATTCGATTGTTTGTAATTTAAATCAATATAAGATTCTGCAATATCTATTATGATCAGATTTATTTAATTAGGATTTATTTAGATCATTTTTTACTATTGGAAGTTACTTATGTAATTAGGAGATTAGATTTCAGTATTTATTTATTGTATTTAACTCCTTAAGTTTACTAGGATTAAAACTTCTCCAATGCCTATATAAGGAGGAGATATCTATCATTGTAAAAATAGACCTTGATTTTTTTCTTGAAGAAATAAAATTTAGATTACTTTTTGAGTAGTTCTTCTTGCAAGTTCGTTGCATCTTCGATCTTATTCTCTCCAAGTTCACACTCCTGCTTGCCTAATCAATTGCGGTTAGGAGGGTGGGTTAGAGCCTATTATGGTGTTTGCCTAGTCAATTGCGATTAGGAGGGTGCCTAGGACAACAACATCTATCTCGCCATCATTCATTCATTGGAGAGATTCGTGCCGTTTGCAGGTGTTTGCCTATTCAATTGAGATTAAAGGACAAATCAATCCAACACCACCACCATCATATTCATCCATTGATCCCTGCAAATTCACATCATATTCATCCATTGATCCCTGCAAATTCATGTCATATTCATCAATCAACTTCCATTAAATACATTACCCGTTGTATCGTATCAACCAAATTTCGATAAAACTTTTGAAGTGGAGTGTGATGCATCCGAAATTGAGATAGGTGCTATTTTGACACAATAAGGACAGACTATTGCGTATATGAGTAATAAACTCAATGACGCTACATTGAATTATCCAACTTATGACAAGGAGATGTATGCGCGCTTATTCGAGCACTTGAGACATGACAGCACCAACTATGGCCTAAAGACTTTGTTATCTATAAGGATCATGAAGCTTTGAAGCATATTAAATGATGAGTCATGGCGTCACCACCACCACTGGAACTGGAGGAATTTCCCTTAGGCCCCATTACACGTGCAAGGGCAAGGAAATTTAGAGATGTTTGAAGCTGTCAAAGTTGAATCAATCCTCTACAACGTGGAAGATTCATGCAACGTGAAAGGGAGTCCATGCAACGTGTTGCATGTTTATTTCTGATGCATATGTTACATTTGATTATTATAGTTTTAGTGTGCGCACGTTTTCTATTGTGTTGTTTATTGTTTATCTTACCAGCACTAGAGTTCATTGAATCATATAACATATATTTATTATATTTAGCATGCATCATATTACCTTGTTTATTTTTTATCATATTTATCATATTTATAGGTGTTATGCAATGACAATGAATAGACACGTCATTAGGGTGTTTAAGAGGATTGTGACTATTGGAGAGGTGCTTGCTTAGCTTTCGAGGTGCTTGCATACGTTCACATGGAAATTGACGTGCTTGCTTACATTCACAATGGACGGCAATTCTAGAGAGGTACTTGCTTGAGATGCTTGCTTACATTCACATGAAAATTGACATGCTTGCTTCATTCACATGAAAATTGACATGCTTGCTTCATTCACATGAAAATTGACATGCTTGCTTATGATTACATTGGGCGGCAAAGGCACACATTTCAAGATTTCTTTTTTATTTATTATCCCTTCACACCTCCCTAGGAATTTTGTAAAGCCTATAAATAGAGGCTGATTTTTCAATTGTAACACACACTTTGATTTTAAGAAAAAAATTGAGAGTTTTATCTCTTTCGTTCTTTTGATAAATTTATAGATCCTTCAAGTTCTGCTTGTTGAATCAAACTTTGATATCTTTGGTTCCTAGTTCAACTAACTAGTGAGTAGAGATCCTTATTTTGTTTAGAGACCGTTATAGGGTTCGGATCACACTTTTTAGTGTTGGTTTAATCCTCAAGTCCTAAACTACCTCACATCTTCCATCATCCAATTCTACTACCACCATCGAACACATTAACCTTCTAAAATTTCATAATCTTATTCTCATCACTTTCTATATCATTATACACCATCACCCTTTAAATCATCCAAAACCATTGCAAGTTTTACAACACAAAGTTACTTCATTTACGATCAGGCAAATCAGGCATCTCGATAAATTCCAAGACGAGATCGCATCAGATGGTAATAGGAGCTTAGACTAAAAATCAAGTAAGCCTTTGTGTTTTGCTGTTAAAAAAACAAAAAAAAGAGAAAAGAAAAGAATAGTCGTGAAAAAAAAGAAAAAAAGAGATTAAAAAAAGAAAGCAAATCGATAACAAGGGTTGATACATTTTTTTCCTTGTTTCAGAATTGTTATTTCTTCGTTTCAATATTCTAACTTTGAACCGTAAGCCTTTTCTTCTAAGCCTACCTTATACACCATATATTTCCAAACCTTAACATATATTTTACAGCCGATTCAGCAAGTACTTTGGAGGATTTTGAGTAAGTTCGATTCAAGAACTTTTGAGATAAAAAGAGCGGTAAAAGGCACGAGAGAGTAAGTGCATCAAGGGGATAAAAGCCAGATCCCAAGTGCAAACACGAGTGGAGCGAATTTTCTTTCTGAGTGACTTAGTAAGGATTTTTTAAGTACATCTCAGGGTAAAAGCCAAAGAGAGCGAGTGATTTATTTTTCTTTTTATTTTTCCTCTTTATTTTCTTTTGGAGTGAACAAGGAGCCATGAGCGCAGATAAGAATATATGGTAGTCTAATGAAGGACAAACAGGAGGAATCTCAAGACTACAATTTCAAGCACTTGTTCGAGAATTGGGACAACTTATGGATCAAAAACTCGAGTCCATACATGAGCAGATTGACGGCCTTGAAGAGAAATCCGTGGGAGCCCCAACTGTTCTAGCGTAAGGTAACCCAAGACAAGGTGTCCAAGAAGAGGAAATTGAGTAGATTATTGACGAAAATGAACGACCCACCGTTGTACAAAACCAACACCCACATCGGAGGAATCAAGAATGGTTTGATGATAACCTTGCAAATATAAAGATGAACATTCTGCCATTTCAAGGGAAAATACATACAGAGGTTTATCTTGAGTGGGAGCAGAAGATCGAACACATCTTCAATTGTCACAATTACTCCGAGCAAAAGAAGGTAATAATAGAGTCTGTTGAATTCACTAATTATGCAATAGTTTGGTGGAACCAGTTAACCATGAATAGACGACGAAATGGAGAACGTCCGGTGTCCACATGGGAGGAAATGAAAGGCATAATGAGGAAGAGATTTATACCAGCCTACTATCATCGAGAATTAATGCAGAAACTCCAGAACCTCAAACAAGGCAACATGAGCGTGGAAGATTATTTTAAAGAGATGGACATGGAAATGATACGAGCAAATGTGGAGGAAGACACTGAATCTACCATGGCATGGTTCATTTTGGGGCTAAATCAAGACATAGCCGACACCGTTGATTTGCAATACTATATGGACTTAGAAGAATTGGTTCACTCGGCTATAAAGGTGAAACAACAATTTAAACGTAAAGGTACGTCCCAAAACAACTCTTCTACTTCTAGATGGAGTCAGAATTCTAAATGGGGACAGATTGCTCCAAAAGCGCCATACAAACCAAATTAGTTCAAGGAAAACATTGGGACTTCAAAACCCAACAAGACTATTGATGAGAACAAAGGAAAACCACAAGCTACACCAAATCGATCTAGGGGTATTCAATGCTTTAAATGTCTTGGAAGGGGACATGTAGCTAGTCAGTGCCCAAATAGGCATACTATGGTGATTCGAGGAAGTGGCGAGATTGAATCCGAATAAAAAAAAGAAGTTGATGTCATAAGTGAAGAAGATGAAGACTTAGACCCTCTCGCTGAAGGAGAAGTGCTTGTTGTGAAGAGGAGTCTAAATACACAAATTGTGGAACGCGACCAGCAATGAGAGAATATCTTTCATACACGCTGCCATATCAATGGGAAGGTATGTTTTGTGATTGTTGATGGAGGAAGTTGTACTAATGTTGCCAGCATGTTAATGGAGGGTAGACTTGGATTGGTGACAACAAAACACCCACACCCGTATAAGCTTCAAATGTCTTAATGATGGTGGGAAATTGAAGGTGACCAAGCAGGTACTCTTACCATTTTCCATTAGTAGGTACAAGGATGAGGTCATATGTGATGTTGTACTCATGCACGCTAGCCACTTACTTTTGGGGAGGCCTTGGCAGTTCGATCGAAGAGTGAATCATGACGAATATAGAAATTGATACTCATTTACTTTTGAAGGAAGGAAGCACACGCTACCCCTTTATCACCGTAGCAAGTACATGATGATCAAATGCATTTTAAAAAGAGTTTCCAAGGTTTAAAAGAGAAAGAAACAAAAAATAAGAGAAAATGAGCGAGAGAATGTGATAGATTACCGCAAATTCGAATAATGAGAAAAACAAAACAAACCAAAATAAAGAACAAATCTAAAAATTCAGATTTGCTTATGGAGGTGGCGTCAATGGAGGAAGCTTGAATATGTGGAGATGGCATGATGAATAGTTGTCCTTGGCACCCTCTTAGACACAATTATCTAAGCAAGCAACCTCAAGCGGCTCTAACCCACCCTCCTAGATGCAATTACCTAGGCAAGCAAGAGTGTGAAGATGATCTCCCTCACAAGATCTCGATGATCTTATGTTGAAGATGGCTTCTAGACAAGTTTACCGAACACTTGCAAACTCAAAGAATACTAAAATCTCCAAAGAGAACTTTTTATTAATCAATGAAATCTGAATTACAATGTGGGTGAAGCCTCCTTTATATAGGCCATGGAGAAGTTTTAATCCTACTAAACTTAGGAATTAAATACAATAAATAAATGCTAAAATCTAATCTCCTAATTAGATAAGTAACTTCTAATAATAAATAAATGCTAAAAATAAAATCCTAATTAAATAAATTTGATCCTAATAGATATTGCAGAATCCTATATTGATTTAAATTACAAATAATCAAATAAAATCATGGAAATTCGTAATTATCCAAAAATCCCGTATTAATCTCGTATAGGAATTTCTGCATGCGCTGTTTTCGCTAAAATAGATGTATCTTGAGATCCAGATGTCCGATTGAGGCGTTTCAAGATGCGTTGGAAAGCTAATTTGCAGCTGGATGAGTTTTAAGAAGACATTTTGACCCATAAATGCCTGGATCCCATCCAAAAATGCTTCGCAAGTTGACTGATGTTTCTGACTTGCAAAGCAGTTTCAACTTCTTTTCCAAGATGATTATTTTGACCCCTCTCATGCTCGTATCAAAGTGAGATGCTTGCATAGGGATAAGATCACACCAAGCGTCATCACAATATTTGCTCATAGTAAAAGTGATTAGGGCACGCTTGTTTACCTTTAATTCTGACCCTTCATGAAGCCATTGGAGATAATATGGCTTTGGATGACGTTGACAAGGTAGGTCAAGTGCATCAACTAGAGCTACTCACCACATTCGCACAACTTCTGTTATCAATGATGATAGAATATAGTTTACCTTTAATCAAACATCGTGTGTGGAAAATATTTGTTCGTTGCATCTTTGTATCGTCAAATGCTTGGATATTAAGTGAAAGTTGAATCACAAAGCTTGTAGGATCAGGTTCATCACTGGAGTAATCATTAGCGATGAATTCATTTTCGGATAATTCCTCCTCCGACTCGAATGAGTAGCTCCCATCTTCTCGAATAAGAAAGTCTTGTATTCGGGCAGTCTCTTTTATAGTGTCCATGACCGTTGCACTTGAAGCATACAATCTCTCAAGTTTGTTTGATTGTTTGTGTGTTTTTAGCGAACATGGGGATTTTTGTCTTGGTTTTGTCTAGTGACTTGAATGTTTCAATTTTCTGCTTTGGCCTACATTGAGTCAAGCAAGGGTTTAGAAGAATTAGAATGAGATATAGGTTGAGTGGTACCTCTGTCATAGTGATAATTCTTCAGTCAATATCATTGTCGATCTTTGATGCATTTTTCGATTGTCATGGCGAATTGGAATGCCTCTTGAAGGGTGTAGTAGGTTTTGAGTTCAAGTACCTCAAGAATGTTGTCATTGAGTCCGACAACAAACCTAGTCATTGTATCCTTTTCATCCTCTTGGATATCAGCTCTTTGCATCAATGATTCCATCTCTTTGAGATACTCATAAACAGTCCTGTAGTCTTGTCGGATCCTTTGTAACTTTTGTTTGATCTCTCGTCGATATAATGGAGGAACGAATTGTTCTTAAATGACTTCTTTAAGTTCTCCCCATGAGGTTATCTTGGCTTCTCCATTGAGACGTCGATTGCGGACCAATTGGGACCACCAAATGGATGCGTATTCAGTGAATTCGAGAGTCAACAATGGAACTTGATCCTCTTTAGAACATTGATAATATTTGAATAGAAGATCAACTCAGTTTTCCCAATCACAATAGGCATCAAGGTCATGCCTTCCTTGAAAATGTGGTACAGTGATCTTTGGTTTGGCTAAGGTGTTTGTTGCTCGTCTCGGCTCTGTGTGATGATTGTGGCTACGTAGGGGGGTTTTGGCGTCTATTCTAAAAGGGAACAAGATTTGGACACTTAGGCTCCTCAGTATCGCTTGCGATAGCAGTGATTTCTAATCTCCCAATGGTTTTTGAGTGATTGCGGTCACAACTGTATCGGTGTGCTCAAGCTTGGTTGCCAATGAGGTTACAGTCTGTTCAAGTTTACTGAGAGTATCCGAAACTTCTTGAAGAGTCACCTCATGTGGTTTTTCGTCGTTACTCGTTTCTGACATCTTGAAACACTCAGATTTAAAAGGTGAAAAGCAAAAGAAAACTAGAAATCTCACTAAACACTCCAAGGAATAAATATTTAGCGAGGCAAGTAAACCGATCTTGTGCTCTTTAAAGGCCATCCTGCCACAAGTAAACAATTTACAATCGGAGTTTAATCCAAACACTGAGTTCTAAATGTACTAGGAGTCCACTGAAAGGCTTGACAACAATTGAATACAGTTGCAAGAAAGAAGGATTGTAATGCAACTTTTAGTCCTACCCACACCAGAAAAGAGAATGTGTTAAATTGCATAATAGAAGAAAAGAAAAAGCAAAACAAAGGAACTTAAGAAAAACTAAGAGTAGAAAAAAAAAATTAGTCGAGAAGGATGATAACCCACAACCCGGAGACAACTTGAAGGAAGAAATCCAATGTTGAATCCACTTCAATGTGATGCTTGTGGTGGTTGATGATGGTGATCTTGATGATTCTTGATGGTGGTTGATGGTTAGGTATGAGCTTTCTTACTTTTCTTCACTTTTATTTCTTTTTCTTTTTTTTTTCTTTTTTTCTCTTTTTTGCTTTTTACAAGGTAAATAAAACTGAAAATAACAAAAATTGAAGAAAAATAATGAAAATAGGGTTAAAGTAGGGAAAAACCCTAATTTTGCTGAAACTTGATCCACTTGTTCGAGGTGTTCCCGATGTTAAAAAATTCTGAAATTTTATGTGGCGACTCCTCCAAAGGTGTAGATCTGGTCTGGAAATTTTCAGCTCAAAATTCAATCATTTGTATTTGACAAATTTTCCCTAATTTTTGCGTTTTTAACCCAAAAGGCCAAAATTCTTGCCAAGAATCATCCCAAATCAGACACCAAATGTGGATTTGGAAGCCTTCAATCAAGTTGTTGCAAGAACTAGGAGCTCTAGACTCAATCAAGGAAGTTTGGGCAGATCTGAAAACTCAAGAGAAAAGAGAAGGGATTTTCTTGAAATTTTCAGATTCAAGGCTGGAAATTTAAAGAAACAATGACAAAGTGATTGATTAGAAGATGAATAACTAGAATAAAGTTAAAAATATTGAAAAAATTGATAAAAGGATAGATAAAACAAATCTGAAATTTCCAGCTTTGTTTATGGCTTGTGGAGATGGCGTGAAGATTGAAGATGAAGATGGTTTGCGATTTGTTGATGTTGTTTTGTCCTCGGCACCCTCTTAGATGCAATTATCTAAGCAAGCAACCTCAAGCGGCTCTAGCCCACCCTCCTAGATGCAATTACCTAGGCAAGCAAGAGTGTGAAGATGATCTCCCTCACAAGAACTCGTCAAACTTATTGTTGAAGAAGACTTCGAAGGCACAAGTAATCAGCACTTGCAAAAACAAATTCACTAAATATTTCATAAATCAAAGAAATCTGTATTACAATGATGGAGGTTTCATCTTTTTATAGGTGAAGGATAGACAAAGTATTTAACTTCTACTAAAACAAGGAAAATCTAATCTAATTAAAAATAATAAAAAAATAATGGCCTTTAAACTCCTTGTGCTTGTGTGGCAAGGGATAGGGTGATAAGGCAAGTGATAAGCTGATAAGGTCTGGTTGCTTGGGCAGGAAGTAAGAGTTGATAAGGGCCTTTATTTGGACGAATTTTAAGGTTATTTGGGCTGGTTTAGATGATAAGAAATTGATTCTTGGGCAAGGAGGCATGTGTGCCCTATTTTAAAAGCTAACTAGGCCTAAAACCACTTGTAAGTCCTAATTTGGGCTAAAAATAAAAATCTGACCCACTTTTTATAGTAACAAGTATTGGGTCTAATTACAATAAAAGGCTAATTAATGGACATCTAAATGCTCATGGATATCCATTTCTAAAGGTGCGGCAAGTTATTGTCTTCCAAACAAGGCTAATTAATGGTCCATCTCTAATTAACCCGATCTAAATGCCGAAAGGGTCCATCTCTAATTAACCCGATCGTAAATGAAGTATCTTTGTGTTGTAAGACTTGCAACGGTTTTCGGATGGTTTAAAGGATGATGGTGTGTAATGATATAAAAAGTGATGAGAATAAAGATTCTAGAATTTTGGATGGTTAATGTGATCGATGGTGGTGGTAGAATTGGATGATGGAAGATGGAAAGTAGTTTAGGATTTGAGAATAGAACCAACACTAAAAAGTGTAACCCGAACCCTATAACGGTCTCTAAACAAAATAAGGATCTTGGCCCACTAGTTAAGTAGAACTAGAAACCAAAGATATCAAAGGTTTTGATTTAACAAGCAGAACTTGAAGGATCGATAAAGTTTTCAAAAGAATGAAAGAGATAAAACTCTCAATTTTTCTGAAACCAAAGTGTGTCTTACAATTGAAAAACTAGCCTCTATTTATAAGCTTTACAAAATGAAGTGATCAGCCAACATTCCTAGGGAGGTGTGAAGGGATAATAAATAAAAAAAGAAACCTTGAAATGGGTGTCTTTGCTACCCAATGTACTCATAAGCAAGCATGTCAATTTCCATACGAATGTAAGCAAGCATGTCAATTTCCATGTGAATGTAAGCAAGCACCTCAAGCAAGCATCTCAAGAAAGCACCTCTCTAGAATTGTCATCCATTGTGAACGTAAGCAAGCATGTCAATTTCCATATGAGCGTAAGCAAGAACCTCTCCAATAGTCATAATTCTCTGAATCACCCTAATGATGTGTCTACTCATTGTCCTTGCATAACACCTGTTGATACGTGTATAGGGGGCTAAAATGATGCATTGTAGCCAAAGAGTTGAAGTTGTTTTATAAGTCTGGAATTTCATCCGACTTGCATCGAATTTTCGGATGAGATTCGGGCACTTCTGAGTCTACATGTCTTCATCAAACATATTCATCTGTCTCTTAGCTTTCCAACACATCTTGAAACGCATCAATCCGACATCAGGAGCTCAAGTTATGTTCATTTTAGTGAAGACTGTGCGAGCATAAATGTCTATACGGTTTTATCACGGGAAATATTATTTATTACGAATTTTCAATAATTTTATTGATTATTTGTACTTAAATTTAATCTAGGATTCTTTATGAAGATATTTAGATGATTTAGGATTAGATTTATTATTTATTTATTAGTTTTTTAGGTTAGATAAAATATGTTTATTTATTTTATTATTATCTTTACTTTTCCTAATTTAAGTTGAACTCTTCATTTGTAGCCTATTTAAAGGCATATTTGCTTCATTAATAAGAACAACATCATGAATTTATGAGTTGCAAAAACCTTTGGCCATGGGCCATTTTATTTTCAAGGTAGATGGATTTGCCTTGTTATTTTTCGTATTAGAAGTCTTCTTCAACATAAGTTCGTCAAGTTCTTGTGATGAAGATCATCTTCACACTCTTGCTTGCCTAGGTAATTGCGTCTAGGAGGGTGGGTTAGAGCCGCTTGAGGTTGCTTGCTTAGATTATCGCGTCTAAGAGGGTGCCGAGGACAAAATATCCTACAACATCTATCTCGTCATCATCCATTCATCGAAGAGATTCATGTCGTTTGCAGGTGTTTGCCTATTCAATTGTGATTAGGAGGGTGCCAAGGACAAATCTATCCAACACCGCCACCGTCAAATTCATCCTATCTCGTTTTCTACATCAAGATCATGCTTTATTATCGATTTGTTGAACTTAGAGTTTGGGGTTTTCTTGGATCATATTAGTGAGTTTGCTAGATTAATTGTGATCTAGAGGGTTCCTAGATTTTGAGGTAATTCTTGGATCCTAGCTTCTGTATCAATTGGTAATCAGAGCCTTGGTTTAGGTGTTTGAAACAATTACTTTTACTGTTGTTTTAGTAGTTGAGAAAAAAGAAAAAATATATAATTCTCTATATAGATCCTAGTTATAATATTTCATTCTTGGAGACATCTCAAGAGACTTGAAAGTTGTGATCAACAACTCTTAAGATTCGGGACGAATCGTTTTCAATAGGGGGAGAATGATACGTGTATAGGGGGCTAAAATGATGCATTGTAGCCAAAGAGTTGAAGCTGTTTTATAAGTCTGGAATTTCAGCCGACTTGCATCGAATTTTCGGATGAGATTCGGCCACTTCTGAGTCTACATGTCTTCATCAAACATATTCTTCTGTCTCTTAGCTTTCCAAAGCATCCTGAAATGCATCAATCCGACATCGGGAACTCAAGTTATGTCCATTTTAGTGAAGACTGTGCGAGCAGAAATGTCTATACGGTTTTATCACGGGAAATATTATTTATTACGAATTTTCAATAATTTTATTGATTATTTGTACTTAAATTTAATCTAGGATTCTTTATGAAGATATTTAGATGATTTAGGATTAGATTTATTATTTATTTATTAGTTTTTTAGGTTAGATAAAATATGTTTATTTATTTTATTATTATCTTTACTTTTCCTAATTTAAGTTGAACTCTTCATTTGTAGCCTATTTAAAGGCATATTTGCTTCATTAATAAGAACAACATCATGAATTTATGAGTTGCAAAAACCTTTGGCCATGGGCCATTTTATTTTCAAGGTAGATGGATTTGCCTTGTTATTTTTCAAGGTAGATGGATTTGCCTTGTTATTTTTCGTATTAGAAGTCTTCTTCAACATAAGTTCGTCAAGTTCTTGTGATGAAGATCATCTTCACACTCTTGCTTGCCTAGGTAATTGCGTCTAGGAGGGTGGGTTAGAGCCGCTTGAGGTTGCTTGCTTAGATAATCGCGTCTAAGAGGGTGCCAAGGACTAAATATCCTACAACATCTATCTCGTCATCATCCATTCATCGAAGAGATTCATGTCGTTTGCAGGTGTTTGCCTATTCAATTGTGATTAGGAGGGTGCCAAGGACAAATCTATCCAACACCGCCACCGTCAAATTCATCCTATCTCGTTTTCTACATCAAGATCATGCTTTATTATCGGTTTGCTGAATGTGGAGTTTGGGGTTTTCTCGGATCATATTAGTGAGTTTGCTAGATTAGTTGTGATCTAGAGGGTTCCTAGATTTTGAGGTAATTCTTAGATCTTGGCTTCCGTATCAATTGGTATCAGAACCAGTTTAGGTATTTGAAACAATTATCTTTTACTGTTGTTTTAGTAGTTGAGAAAAAAGAAAAAATATATAATTCTCTATATAGATTATAGTTTTAATATTTCATTCCTGAAGATATCTCAAGAGACTTGAAGGTTGTGATGAACAACTCTTAAGATTCGGGACGAATCGTTTTCAACAGGGGGAGAATGATACATGTATGGGGGGCTAAAATGATGCATTGCAGCCAAAGAGTTGAAGTTGTTTTATAAGTCTGGAATTTCAGCCGACTTGCATCGAATTTGCGGATGAGATTCAGGCACTTCTGAGTCTACATGTCTTCATCAAACATATTCGTCTGTCTCTTAGCTTTCCAACGTATCTTGAAATGCATCAATCCGACATCGGAAGCTCAAGTTATGTCCATTTTAGTGAAGAATGTGCGAGCAGAAATGTCTATACGGTTTTATCACGGGAAATATTATTTATTACGAATTTTCAATAATTTTATTGATTATTTGTACTTAAATTTAATCTAGGATTCTTTATGAAGATATTTATATGATTTAGGATTAGATTTATTATTTATTTATTAGTTTTTTAGGTTAGATAAAATATGTTTATTTATTTTATTATTATCTTTACTTTTCCTAATTTAAGTTGAACTCTTCATTTGTAGCCTATTTAAAGGCATATTTGCTTCACTAATAAGAACAACATCATGAATTTATGAGTTGCAAAAACCTTTGGCCATGGGCCATTTTATTTTCAAGGTAGATGGATTTGCCTTGTTATTTTTCGTATTAGAAGTCTTCTTCAACATAAGTTCGTCAAGTTTTTGTGATGAAGATCATCTTCATACTCTTGCTTGCCTAGGTAATTGCGTCTAGGAGGGTGGGTTAGAGCCGCTTGAGGTTGCTTGCTTAGATAATCGCATCTAAGAGGGTGTCGAGGACAAAATATCCTACAACATCTATCTCGTCATCATCCATTCATCGGAGATATTCGTGTCGTTTGCAGGTGTTTGCCTATTCAATTGCGATTAGGAGGGTGCCAAGGACAAATCTATCCAACACCGCTACTGTCAAATTCATCCTATCTCGTTTTCTACATCAAGATCATGCTTTATTATCGATTTGCTAAACTTGGAGTTTGGGGTTTTCTCGTATCATATTAGTGAGTTTGCTAGATTAGTTGTGATCTAGAGGGTTCCTAGATTAATTTTGACGTAATTCTAGGATCCTGGCTTCTGTATTAATATTCCCGAGTGAAACACGAGTGATTGAGTAGAGTGACACCTCAATTCCTTGGATTGACCGTGAGATTTCTGTGTGTGTGTTTGGTGATGTCATATTTTTCACTTTACTCTGTCTTTATTCTAACCATGTCACAGGATGCTAGAAACGAGCATGGAGGAGGACAATCAGCCTCGAATCTACAAAAACAAGCATTAATCAGGGAAATGCAAAGGTTGCTAAGGGAAGAACTTGAACCTATTCATGAAAGAATGGATCGGTTGGAAGGATCCCAAGGAAACGCACAAGGCCTTGGAAGGCAAAATAGACAGCAAAACCAGTAGGAAATCATGGACGATAATGATGAGGACATCGAGCAATTATCTCAAATGACAACCCCGAGATATCAAGGTGAGCGTGGCCAATATGACGACAATGTCAACAACATCTGAGTCACTATTCCACCTTTTCAAGGAAAAACATATCTAGAAGCATATTTAGATTGGGAAAGCAAGGTGGATCATGTTTTCAAGTGCCACAATTACTCGGAATAAAAAAAGGTACGATTGGCTGGCATGGAATTTATAGACTATGCTCTTATTTGGTGGGACCACTTAACCTTGTCTAGGAGCGTAATAGAGAAAGGCCATTTACGACTTGGCAAGATATGAAGAGCATCATGCGGAGAAGGTTCCTGCATACACATTATCACCGAGATTTATTCCACAAATTGCAAACCTTAAGGCAAGGTAACCGGAGTTTAGAGGACTACTACAAAGAAATGGAAGTTACCATGATCCGTGCCAACGTGGAAGAAGACCGTGAAGCAACAATGGCTAGATTTCTTATTGGTCTCAACCGAGAAATAGCCGATGTTGTAGAATTACAACACTATGTGGAGATTGAAAAAATGGTACACATCGCTATGAAGGTAGAACGATAGCAAAGGAGGAAGGTCATCCCGAGGGCAACTAATGCAACCGGCCCTAAATGGAGTAATGCTCAAAGAAACGCGCTCGTAGGAACTGGTTGAGACGTCCAAACCAAAGCCAATAGTGATGGAAACCGGTCGAGGCAAGCAAATAGAAGGCAAGGAATGCTCGAGGGAGATTAAGTGCTTTAAGTGCTTAGGTCATGGTCACATGGCTAATCAATGTCCAAACTGCAACACTATGTTGCTTATGGACAGTGGAGACATCATTTATGTCCATGAAGATGAAGCCAAAGAAGAATCCAAACCCGAAGATGAGGAGATTGAGCTAGCCATTGATGGTAAAACGGCTCCTTAATGCCCAAATGGCCGAGGAAGAACAACAACGGGAAAATATATTCCACACACGATGACATGTGAACAACAAGATGTGTTTCATGATTATAGATGATGGGAGTTGCACTAACGTTCCTAGCACTATCATGGTGGAAAAGTTGGGTCTCAAGACTTTAAAGCATCCTACGCCATACAAGCTACAATGGATGAATGATGGAGATGAGTTGAAGGTCACTAAACAGGTTTTGATTCCCTTTATCAATTGGCAATTATAAAGACGAGGTTATGTGCGATGTAGTGCCTATGCAAGCCGGCCACATTCTCCTTAGAAGACCATGGTAGTTTGACAAGAAAACAATTTATGATTGCTACACCAAAAAGTATTCTTTCAGACATGAAGGGAAGAAGATCACACTCACGCCATTGACAGCTAAACAGGTTCAAAACGATCAGATGCACATGAGGAGTGTCGAATCCTAAAAAAAGGAACGTGAATCTTCCAAAACAATTGAAGGACTTTTTGGAAAAGCTCGTGATGATTCCAACAGTTGCAATGACTCCAACGAACATGCTAGTTCAGAACAACCCAAGGTAAAGACAACTCTCTCTATCAAGGGACATGATGATTCAAAAAGGCCCAAAGGAAGAAGTCAAGGGAGGTGTACCTATTTGGAGAAAGAAATGAAGAGGGAGTGTCTTTTATCACTGCCCATGATTGGAACACATGATGCTAAACCAATTACCCCAAATTCTCTATTTTTTTGCAGGTTGAAGACGCAAATGAGGGCATTCACATGGATATAGGAAGCAACGATTCTGTTATCCCAAAGATCAAAGAATGTCTAAAAATGAAGAAGTTCGATTTGAGGACAAATCGCCTTAAAGAAGGGGGGTGAAGCGATCCTAATCTACTCAATGTTCATTTTCACCATGCCTTCAACTTATATCGCAAGAATGAAAGACAAGATGATACATGTACCACAAGGCAATTCCAAGGACAAGATGGGCTTACTTTTCCACTTGGCCCAATAACCCGAGCAAAGTCTAAGCTAATCAAGGACAAGCTGAATTTGACCGTCCAAGTATTCGTGAGCCAAGGATTACAAGCTGCCATGAAGAAAGAAGAATTTCTTGAAGGAAGTCCATACTTAACATCCTTCAAGAATAATTGGGTCACAAAAACTCAACTTGCTGCACCTTTGGAGATGGATATCCATGAGCCTTTAGATGTCCATTAATTAGCCCTTTTATTGTAATTAGACCCAATAGTTGTTACTATAAAAGATTGGGTCAGATTTTTATTTTTAGCCAAAATTAGGATTTACAAGTGTTTTTAGGCCTAGTTAGCTTTTTAAACAGCCCACACATGCCTCCTTGCCCAAGAACCAATTTCTTATCATCTAAACCAGCCCAAAAACCCTTAAATTCGTCCAAATAAAGGCCCTATCAACTTTTACTTGCTGCCCAATCAAAACAGCTCTTATCAGCCCATTACTTGATACCCAAGCAAACCAGCCTTCATCAAGTTTACTTGCTGCCCAAGCAACCAGCCCTTATCAGCTTATAACTTGCCTTATCACCCTATCCCTTGCCACACAAGCACAAGGAGTTTAAAGGCTGTTATTTTATTATTATTTTTAAATTAGATTAGGTTTTCCTTGTTTTAGTAGAAGTTAAATTACTTTGTCTATCCTTCACCTATAAAAGGATGAAGCCTCCATCATTGTAAGACATATTTTCTTTGATTTATGAAATATTTAGTGAGTTTGTTTTTGCAAGTGCTGATTACTTGTGCCTTCGAAGTCTTATTCAACATAAGTTCGACGAGTTCTTGTGAGGGAGATCATCTTCACACTCTTGCTTGCCTAGATAATCGCGTCTAGGAGGGTGGGTTAGCGCTTGAGGTTGCTTGCTTAGATAATTGAGTCTAAGAGGGTGCCGAGGACAAAACAACATCAACAATTCGCAAGCCATCTTCATCTTCAACCTTCACACCATCTTCCATAATTCCATAAACAAAACTGGAATTTTCAGATTTGTTTTACCTTTCTCTTTCCGCAATCTTTTTAATCTTTTTATTTATATTCTTATTTCTTATCATCTAATCCTTCATCTTGTCTTTCTTTCTTTAATTATCCAGCCCCGAATCTGAAATTTTCAAGAAACCCCCAACTAGTTTCTCTTGAATTTTCATATCTGCCCATACTTTTCTTGATTGAGTCTAGAGCTCCTAGTTCTTGCAACAACTTGATTGAAGGCTTCCAAATCCAAGATTGCGCTACTCTATCACAAGAGAGTTTCTGCTAGTTTTCTTTCTACATATATCATCTATATATTTATATTAGTCATATATATGCATGCATTCCTTCATTTAAATTCTAATATTATCTATTCTAAGGTTATGTATGACTTCATGCATCGTACATTCTTTAATGCATTTCCATACCTTATATTATATGTTATATATATTAAGTAAATTGCATACATGCCTAACATTAAGTTAAACCACATTGTTACTTAAGTTTTAAGTCATTTATTTATCATTGGTAATGATTCACATATTTAATTGCATCTACTTATATTATTTTGTGCTTCTTGTAGGACATATAATCCACACAAGTAAAGGGATGGAATGGCAACTCATCTTTAGCTCGTTCAGCTCCAAAATAGCTCAAACAAATTTGGCTGAGGGAAACCAGCTCATAAACAGCTCCAATCAGCTCTTAACAGTTCCAATTGATTCGAGATAGCTCAAGGACTCCTAAAGACAAGCTCAGGTAGCTAAGGATATCTCAAAGCAGCTTAATTCAGCTCCTAAACTAAGTGTACCTCAACTAGCTAGCTAGCTTAGCTCAAGTCAGCTCATGCCTATCTCGAGGAGCTCATCTCAGCTCAAGCTACCACTCCCAGCTCAACACTTGAAGGGACATGTCCCTCCCCAAGGGACACAATCGACCAGCCTTGGAGGGAACATGCTTGGCACAAGCATTTGGAGGGAAGAATGGGGGCAATTGCTTGGAGGGAGGCACAAACCCAGCCGAAGCATCACCAGCCCTAACTAAACCAACACCACCCTTTATATGCCTTTTCGGCCAACTTTTCATCATTGTATTGTGACCATTTGGCCATGCCTTAGAAAACTATAAATAGGGCTGATTATTTCATTTGTAATCACACCTTTGAATTATCTAAAATTATCTTTGTGAGTTCATCTCTCAAACTTGTTCTTTTTAGAACTATCCGACTTATCAAGCTTCATTGCTTGTGGGTTCACTTCCTTTCCACCATACTTCAGGTTCTTGGTTCTCTATAACCAACGGGCCTAAAGATATTCTCCTAAAGATTGGGTCTATGTTCTTATAACATAGGTTCTTTTTTTGAATCCTTTGAATACTATCACCATCTTCCATTTCATTCCATCACTTTCTTTCACCACTTCCATCACCATATCTGAAATCTGCCCTTAAACACTTCCATTTCCTTTCTTATCATTTACCTTCATACACCACCCTAAACTATTCCGCACCCTACCTATTCACTAACTTTCCTTCATCATTTCATCCCTAAAGCATACGGATTTCAGTCTTGCTTGCATTCAAGATCGGGACAATCAAAGCTTCTCTCAACAAAGCCATTTGGAGAGTTGGAGCGTATCAACAACAATCAACCCGGTTGAAACGTTGAATATGGCTTATAGACAAGTTTACTGAACACTTGCACACACGTATTCAAAGAACACTAGAATCTCAAAAGATAACTTTTTATTAATCAATGAAAATCTCCATTACAATGTGGGTGAAGCCTCCTTTATATAGGCCTTGGAGAAGTTCTAATCCTACTAAACTTAGGTATTAAATACAATAAATAAATGCTGAAATCTAATCTCCTAATTAAATAAATAATTTCTAATAATAAATAAATGCTAAAAATCCTAATTAAATAAATCTGATCCTAATAGATATTGTAGAATCCTATATTGATTTAAATTACAAATAATCAAATAAAATCTTGAAAATTCGTAACTATCCAAAAATCCCGTATAGGAATTTCTGCATGCGCTGTCTTCGCTAAAATAGACGTATCTTGAGTTCCATATGTCCGATTAAGGAGTTTCAAGATGCGTTGGAAAGCTAATTGACAGCCTGACATGTTTTAAGAAGATATGTCGACCCATAAATGCCTAGATCGCATCAAAAAATGCGTCGCAAGTTGACTGACGTTTCTGACTTTGCAAAGTAGTTTCAACTTCTTTTCCAAGATAATTATTTTGACCCTTCTCATGCTCGTATCATTCCCCCACTCTTCAAAAGGATTTGTCCTCGAATTAGGATTCAGTTCAAAAAGTCTTCGCAAGTCCGCAGGTTGTCGAGCGTTAGCATGGGGTTTGAGTGTTTGCATATGCCTTGCCTGACACGTATAATCCGCTCAAAGGGATTCGTCCTAAAATACAAGCCAAAAAAAGAAGGACGTGAAATAACATGAAGTACAAAGCAATGCATATTGGACAAGAATTGAATCTTTTTGTGAAGTCTAGAAAGTCAGACAACTTGCGACGACTTTTTAGATGGGATCCGGGCATTTCTGGGTTGAGTTGACTTCTAATAAATTGACTGCCATTCAGTTACCTTTCTAACGAATCTTGAAACGCGTCAATCAAACATCAGGAACACATGATACGTCCATTTTACTGAAGACTGCCCATACAGAAAACTGGATACGGGATTATTAAGGGATTTTGTAAATTTCAGCACAAAAGCTAACATATAAGGCTTTGGACGAATTAAAATTAGCTCAATGTATTTATTATCATTTAAATTGATTTTTTTAGGTTTTGTATACTTTAGGAACCAGCCACCCTTCTTTTAAGCCGTTAAATCAAGTCCAATTTAACGGACCAGATTTCTTTATTATTTTAATTAAATTATGTTTTTCTTGCTCTAGTAGAAGTTAAGTTACTTTGGCTATTCTTCACCTATAAAAGGATGAATCCTCCACCATTGTAACACAGATTTTCTTTGATATACGAAATATTTAGTGAGTTCGTTTTTGCAAGTGCTGATAACTTGTGCCTTAGAAATCTTCTTCAACATAAGATCGTCGAGTTCTTGTGAGGGAGATCATCTTCACACCCCTGCTTGCCTAGGTAATTACATCTACAAGGGTGTGTTAGAGCCGTTTGAGGTTGCTTGCTTGGTTAATTGCGATAAAGAGGGTGTCGAGGACAACAACTTCTGTTTCGCCAAGTCATCTTCATCGACTACCTCCACAGCACAATCCTTAAATAAAGCTAGAAATTTCAGATTTATTTTATCTATCCTTGTCTTCATCTTTTTCAATCTTTATAATTATAATCTTGCTATTCATCTTCTAATCTTTCACCATGACTTCGTTTCTTTAAATTTCCAGCCTTGAATCTGAAAATTTCAAGAAAAGCCCTTCTCAACTCTCTTGAACTTTCAGATATGCGCATAGCTTTCTTGATTGTGTCTAGAGCTTCTAGTTTTTGCAACAACTTGATTGAAGGCTTCCAAATCCACAATTGTGCAACTCTATCATTTGGTATCAGATTTGGGCCGATTCTTCGGCCAAATGTTGACGTTTTTGGGTGAAAATTTGAGAAAAAATGAAAATTTGCCGAAACCAAATGAGTGAATTTTGAGCTTAAAATTTCCAGATCAGATATACACCATTGGAGGAGTCACCACATAAAATTTCAGAATTTATTGACATGCAAATAAAGTGGATCAAGTTGCTGTAAATTTCAGGGTTTTTCTAATTTTTTTCATTCTTAACTATTAGTTTTCGTTTGTTTCAACTTTTATTTCTTCTTATACATCTTCTAACACCTTCTTGTTTTCTTGTATTAGTAGGACTAAAAGTTGCATACTCTTCTTTCTCCTTGCAACTATAATTCTATTGGTGTCTAACCTTTTCTTTGGATTATTAAAGCAATTTAGATGTTTTATTCTTTTACAAACACGCGTTATGCTATACCAATAAACATATTTCGGCAAGATGTTATATACAAGGTAAAAAATGTTCTTTCATCATCGATAGCAATAGTCGTGTAAACTTAGTGAGCAGCTTCGTTGTTGATGCACTCAATCTAACGTGCCAAGAACACCATAAGCCATCATCTTCAAGGGTTTAATAACGGAGCAGATATGATGATAACCGAATGTTGTTTAATCATTTTTACTCTTGGAGGCTATTGTGATGATGTGCCTATGGAAGTCACCGCCTTACTATTGGGAAGACTGTGACAAAAGGATTGAGACGCTATCCATCGAATCATGACAAATAGATACTCCTTTGTGCACCATGGCCAGAGTTCACATTGGGTTCAATAGAGCCGGAAGAAGCATATGAAGAGGAGGTGAGAGTGCAACTTTTTTTCAGAGGATAAAATAAAGAAAACTGGAATCACAAAAGCCTGAATCAATTGAACACACAAAGGCGAACAACCATGAAGACACACTAAAACCAGAAGAGGACAGCGATCTTGAACATATCATTCAAGAGGACAATGCTTCTGATCCTTCATGCGAAGTAGTAAGTTCCCTTGTTACATTCTCATCACCTCCCGCGAAGAAAGTAAGTGTGTTTTTAACCCTTCTTTTGATTCTAGTCAAACATCTTCTCCTATAAAACAAATGTACTTTGATGATAAATTTTGTGAGAGGGATATGGGAAGTGGATTATCTCATTTGAAAAAGACTGATAGTTAAGAGGCCTAGAACAATAAAAGTCATTTTAATGGCCCAATTTTGGTGAGTTGAAAAGAAGCAAGATGTAAAAATCGAACAATGTTCAAATGAAAAAGATGAAAAAATATAAAGAGAGACTTTTATCGACCTAACCATAGCATAACTGAGTGGTTTTGAGTTCTTTTTTCAGGATTTTGTTGAGCCATTGAGAGGAGCTCAATTGGATCACACCACCTATGACAAAGATTCATTTTCAATTACCATTGTTCAATGTCCTTCTTTTGCTGGTTCTGATTCGAGGACGAATCCTTTTGAGGAGAGGGGGACTGGTACATGCATGGGAGGAATAAAGTAATGCATATTGGACAAGAAATTGAATCTATTTGTGAAGTCTGGAAAGTCAGCCAACTTGCGACGACTTTTTGGATGGGATCCTGGCATTTCTGGGTCGATTTGTCTTCTAACACATTGACCATCATTCAGTTACCTTTCTAACGCATCTTGAAACACGTCAATCGGACATCAGGAACTCAAGATACGTCCATTTTACTGAAGACTGCGCATGCAGAAAACTAGATACGGCATTATTACGGGTTTTTGTAAAATTCAGCCCAAAAGCTAACATATAAGGCTTTGGACGAATTAAACTTAGCTCAATGTATTTATTATCATTTAAATTGATGTTTTTAGAGTTTTGTATACTTTAGGAACCAACCACCCTTCTTTTAAGCCCGTTAGATCAAGTCCAATTTAACGGACCAGATTTCTTTATTATTTTAATTAAATTAGGTTTTCCTTGTTCTAGTAGAAGTTAAATTACTTTGGCTATCCTTCACCTATAAAAGCATGATCCTCCACCATTGTAAACACAGATTTTCTTTGATATACGAAATATTTAGTGAGTTCGTTTTTGCAAGTGCTGATAACTTGTGCCTTAGAAGTCTTCTTCAACATAAGATCGTCGATTTCTTGTGAGGGAGATCATCTTGACACTCCTCCTTGCCTAGGTAATTGCATCTAGGAGGGTGGGTTAGAGCCGCTTGTGGTTGCTTGCTTGGTTAATTGCGATCACGAGGGTGCCGAGGATATCAACTTCTGTTTTGTCAAGCCATCTTTATCTACTACCTACACGCCATAATCTATAAACAAAGCTAGAAATTTCAGATTTGTTTTTATCTATCCTTGTCTTCATCCTTTTCAATCTTTTTAACTATAATCTTGCTATTCATCTTCTAATCTTTCACCATGACTTCGTTTCTTTAAATTTCCAGCCTTGAATCTGAAAATTTCTAGCAAATCCCTTCTTAAATCTCTTGAACTTTCGGATATGCGCATAGCTTTCTTGATTGTGTCTAGAGCTTCTAGTTTTTGCAACAACTTGATTGAAAGCTTCCAAATCCATAATTGTGCTACTTTATCACACGCCGTCCTTGATATCTCGGAGCAGTTCTTTGGGATGCTTGCTTGATCACCTCATCATCTTCATTGTCATCTACGAAAACTTGTGGTTGAGTTTGTCTTCCTTGCACATTGCCTTGTGAACCTTCCAAGCGATCAATTCTCTCATGCACGGGATCAAGTTCTTCTCGTAGCAACCTTTGAATTGCCCGAATCATCGCTTGCATCTGAAGATTTGGGGTTTGTTGTCCACCCTTCGGACGTGAATTTCCAGAATTCTGAGACATGTTGTTAGTAACAAATAAAGGAAACAAAACGAAAAGACGTACCAATTTGCACTAAAAAAAACCCTTACAATTTCACTGCAAGGAATTTCACTCCATTCAACACTCGTGTTTTTCACTTTATGATGTTATTTGTCTTTTATTATCCCCTTTTGATCTCACACTCTCAATTTGCCTTTTCCACTCCTTTCTCTCTTGTAAAGTTCTTTAAGGAACTTACTCAAGTATCGTATCCTGTGTGTCGCTGAAATGTTAGATTAAAAAGGAAAAGGAAGAAAATATGGTGTAAAGGAAAGTTTAGAATAGAAAAGGTAAAAAGAAAGGGTTACTTACTTGGCAAGAAACTCACAACCTTTCTTGACCAACAATCAAAGTCTTGAAGAAGATGGCTCCAGGCTTGATGTTGAAGATGATGTTTTGTGCTTTTCACCCTTGAACATGTGCTATCCAAACTTCTTTTCTTCTTCTTTTTCTACTTTTTGAATCTCTTTTTCTTTTTCTTTTTATTTTATTTTTTTTGAACAAATTGAAATGACAAATGATAGTCACTTACAAATTATTTTTGCTTTTCTTGAATCGAGCTTCACTTGATGCACTTGCTTCTTCCACCAAAAGCTCTGATTACCAAATGATATACTCCGCCCTTGATGTTGTTGGAGATGGCTTCTTTGATTGTTGGATCTAGGAAGGAAGCAAGAAACCTGCAAGCAAGATAGGCTTGAAAGAATGAAAGGTACTTTAATTTTGGTTGCGAAAGATGCTAAGTTTGGTGAATAGGAATGGTGATGGAAATGGTGAAGATAGTATCTTAAAGAATCAAGGAAGAAACTAGGCTATAGAGAGCCTAACCCCGAACCTTATAGATGTCTTTAAGGGATGGCAGAAAAGGACTTGGACCCGTTAGTTATAAAGAACCAAGAACCCAAAGTATCAAGGTGGATAGGAAGGTTGACGGCACAAGTACAAGTACTTGATAAGTCGATAAAGTTCTAAAAAGAACTAAAAGAGAGAAAATTCTCACACGGGAAATTTTTGTTTTATGAATTAGATGTTTACAAAATGAAAATACAACTTATATTTATAGTGGGTGAAAGGGCATGGCCGAAAAGGCCCTTAACTATTCGGCTAGTGATGGTGTCTCCCTCCAAAGAAGCTTTAACCATTCGGCCAAGTTGGTGTCTCCCTCCAAAGGGATTTTGGTGCAAAAATTCAATTTTCCTCCATGTAGTTGCTGCCCATTCAAGTTCCCTCCAAAGTGTAGGGACACGTTCCTTAGGAGGGGACATAACCCTTGAGGTGGTGAGCTGGCATGTGTAGGTGGAGCTGAAGTGAGCTGGTTGAGCTTGGTGTGAGCCGAATTGAGCTGAGCTACTTAGCGGAATGAGCTATCTTGATCTTTGAGTTGTTTTGATCTTCCTTGAGCTGCCCTTAGCTAGGTGAGCTAGTCCTTTAAGCTTGTGAGCTCTCTTAAGATTCTCTCCTTTGTCTTTTAGCTAATCCGAGCAATCCTTGTGGCTTTGAGCTAATCCAAGCTCCTAGTGAAGTCCTTGAGCTGTTTCAAGCTGTTCTTACACTTTTTGAGTTATTCTGAGCTTCTTTGTGAGATCTTTGAGCTATCTCCAGCTTATGCCTTCATCCATACTGCCTAAAAGAACATTAAACAATGTGTGAGCTGAAATAAGGCTATAATAAGATGCATGCTTAAGTATATAGATGCAATGCAATGAAAACATACTTAAATAAGTAGAAACTAAGTAAAGATGTGGATTAAGATATTATTTAGGCAGACTTAGGTAATATAAGGACTTATGTGCATAAGCACAACCTTTAATATAATATGCATAATATAAACTATGTAAATGTCATTATAAGGTATGTTATGCAACCAAGATAAATTAAGTGTGCCATGAATAATATATATAAGTAAAAGATGTGTAAGGGTTTTAAAAGCTCCCTATTCCTTCATCCCAAAGATTAGAGATGAAAGGATGATGATGAATAGATGCCAAGGTTGGATTGTATCACTCAACTTCGCAAACAGAGACAAATCAAGCGTTGACACACATTTGTTCTTGGGATGAACTTAAAGATGCCATGCGCAGCCGTTTTATTCCACCATACTATTTTCTCCAAGTCAAACTTCACCTACAACGATTACGGCAAGGCACACGATTCGTTGATGATTATTATAAAGAGATGGAACACTTGCTTCAACGAGCCGATATTTAAGAAAACGAAGAAGACACCTTGTCCCAGTTTGTTGGTAGCCTCAATAGTAACATTGATGATCCTCTTATACTTCATTATTACAGCAATCTTGAAAGTGCTCTACATAAGGCCATAACAATTGAGAATCAACTACTCCAACGACGCAAATCGCATCCTTATTCTTCTTATGACAGAGGTACTACACCATACAATTCCTCTTTTTTGAATTCTTATTAACCTTTGTCTACACCTTCTAGAACAACTATGAATGAAGAACCGATCAAAACACAAGACGTTCGACCAAGGGGCAAAACATCAAAAGTACCAGAAACACAACCACCAGCGCGTCGAACGAGAGACATGGTGTGTTTCTGATGTCATGGTCATGGCCATTATGCACATGACTGTCCCAATACCCGAATCTTGCTCTTTCAAGGTGGTACCTACGTTTCTAATTTTGACGAGGAAGTAGAGGACATGGTGTGTTTCTATAAAGTTGAAGATGACACAGACAATTCCTTTAGAACACCAGACCCACCACAAGATGACTTTTGCCTGGTAATTCTCCATTCCTTGAACATTCAAACATTGGATGAAACCGTCGACCAATGCACCAACATATTCTACTCACGGTGCATGATCAATAAGAAGCAATACTCCTTTGTCATCGATAGTGGTAGTTGTGCCAATGTCATCAGTAGTTACCTTTTGATGATCTTGATCTTCCATGCCAGCGACATCCTAAACCTTATCATCTACAATGGCTTAATGATGGATCCAATGTTAAGGAAATCATGTGTTGCCTAATTACTTTCTCAATTGGAGATTATTGCGATGATGATTGGTGTGACATGGTCCCAATGCAAGCTACACACTTGTTGCTCGGTAAACCATGGCAATTCAGTAGAGATGTGAGTCACCATGGGAAACTTAACCGATATTCCTTTATGTACCAAAGTAAGAAACTCAAGTTAGGTTCTTTGGACCCAAAAGAGGTCTATCAAGACCAACTTCGATTACACAAATACTGTGAGAGGGTGGCATCAAAAAAATTGGAAACACAAAAAGGCAATGCAAAAAGAGGCCACTAGTAAAAAAAGCCAAAATTCAAACGGCCCATGAGAGGTGAGTGAATCCATTTGTGATAAAAAAAAAGAGAGAACAAAAATTTATTTGCGAGAAAAAAGATGTGAAGGAAACCATTTCTTGGAACAACCTTGTATTCTCGTCCGCTTTAGGAAAAAATCGACTTCTGACACTAATGTTTCTTTGCCTAGTGTTTTTGTATCTCTTTTACAGGATTTCTCAGACGTCTTAAATGACCCACATGGAGGATTACCTCCTAAACGAGGTATTGAACATCAAATTGACCTTATCCCGAGTGATTCTATTCTGATCAGACCAGCATATCGATGCAATCCTGATAAGACCAAAGAATTAGAAAGACAAGTGGATGAATTGCTACAAAAGGGATACATTCATGAAAGTTTGAGTCCTTGTACCATTCCCTTACTACTTGTGCCCAAAAAATATGGTATGTATCGTATGTGTGTTGATTGCAGACTTATTAATCGTATTACCATCAAATACAGGCGCCCTATTCCACGCCTTGATGACATGCTTGATGAAATTTACGGTGCTTGCATCTTCACAAAGATCGACCTCAAGAGTGGATATCATCAAATTAGAATGAAGGAAGGAGATGAGTGGAAAACAACTTTCAAAACCAAGTTCGGGTTATACGAATGGATAGTCATGCCCTTTGGTTTAACAAACGCACCAAGTACATTCATGCACCTCATGAACCATAGCCTTCAAGAATTTATTGGTAAGTTTGATGTTGTTTATTTTGATGACATTCTTATCTACTGTACATCCTTTGATTCACATCTTCTACATGTTGAATCAAGTTTTGGCGTTCTCCGACGAGAATCGTTCTACGCTAACCCAGATAAGTGCGTGTTTTGTAGTAACAAGCTTATATTCTTATGCTTTATAATAAGTGCACAGGGTATTCACGTTGACAATGAGAAAATCAAAGCCATCCAAGACTGGCTGACACCTACATCTATCACTAAGGTAAGATCTTTTCATATATTGGCAAGTTTCTATCGATGCTTCGTCAAAGATTTCTCAACTATGGTAGCACCATTAACTGAGATAATCAAGAAATGGTTTTTCTTGGGGTACCAAACAAGAGGTAGTGTTCCAAACATTAAAAGACAAACTATGTTCTGCTCCTATTCTTCGTTTACCCAAATTTTCTAACACCTTTGAATTAGAATGTGATGCTTCTGGGATTGTTATAGGTGCTGTTCTTATGCAGGAAAAATGACCCATCTCTTACTTTAGTGAAAAGTTGAAAGGCGCACAACTCAATTACTCCACTTATGACAAGGAACTTCTAGCTCTTGTTCGAGCACTCGAAGTTTGGCAACACTATCTCCTCCCCAAAGAATTTGTCATCCACACAGACCATGAGTCCCTAAAATGGCTAAATGGGCAGAGTAAGTTATGTAAATGGCATGCACGTTGGGTTGAATTCATAGAAAGTTTTCCATATGTGATTCAATACAAACAAGGTAAAGAAAACACTGTGGCTTATGCATTGTCTTGTCAATATACTTTGCTCACTTCTATGCGTGCTACAATATTAGGTTTTGAACACATTAAGGAATTGTATTCCAATGATCCTGATTTTTCGGATATATATTCATTGTTCTAAAGGTGCTTTTAAAGAAGTTTCATCTTGTAGATGGATTTTTATTCCGAGATAACAGATTATGCATTCTACAAGGATCCCTCCAAGAATTCTTGATCCAAGAAACAAATAGCGGAGGTTTAATGAGACACTTTGGTGTGAATAAAACCCTAGAGATTGCAATGGACCATTATTTTTGGCCACACATGCGCAAAACAATGGAGAAGATTTGTGCATCATGCATATCGTGCAAACAAGACAAATCCAAGGTAATGCCTCACGGTTTGTATACCCCACTTCCTATCTCTTCTTCTCCTTGGACCGATCTTTCTATGGATTTTATTCTTGGATTACCATGTACTAAAACAAACGATGCTACTCACACTGCAGACCTTTTCTTTCAGGAAATAGTTCGACTTCATAGCATCCCACGGACCATCATTTCCAATAGAGATGTCAAATTCCTTAGCCATTTTTGGAAGGTACTATAGGGCAAGGTAGGTACTAAACTCTTATACTCTACCACTTGTCACCCCCAAACATGATACATGCATATGCATAGGAGAGCTAGAGAGATGCACTAAAGACAAGAAGTTGAAACCGTCTCACATGCCTGATCTTTTTCCTTTTCATACTTCAGATTCGAGGATGAATCCTTTTGATGAAGGAGAGGATGATACATGCATGAGCGCAGTCAAATTACTCATATGGGACAAGAAGTTGAAGCTGTTCGATGCAAACAACAAGGTCCAAAGTGATCCATGCTTAGGAGGTGTGAAGAGATGCATTTTAGATAAGAAACTGAAACTGTTTTGCAAAGCTGGAGCATCAGCAGACTTGAGACGAATTTTCAGATGGGATCCAGTCATTTCTGGGTCGAGTTGTCTGCTAACAAATTGACCGCCATTCAGTTACCTTTCCAAAGCATCTTGAAACGCATCAATCGGACATCAGGAACTCAAGATACGTTTATTTTACTGAAGACTACGCAAGCAGAAAACTGGATACGGGATTTTGTAAATTCAGCCCAAAAGCTAATTTATAAAGCTTTTGGATGAATTAAACTTAGCCCAACCTAATTATTAATATTTAAATTATGTTTTTAGGGTTTTATATACTTTAGGAACCAACCACATTCTCTTAAGCCGTTAGATCAAGTCCAATTTAATGGACCAGATTTGTTTGTTTATTTTATTCAGTCTTAGTTTTAGGTTAAAGCCATCCTTCATCTATAAAATGATGATGCTTTCTTATTTGTTTTTCAGATTTTCATTGGTTAATAAAAGGTTCTCTTTTGAGAGTTTAGTATTCTTTGAATGCGTGTTTGCAAGTGTTCGGAAAACTTGTCTAGAAGCCATCTTCAACGTTTCAACCGGGTTGATTGTTGTTGATCTTCACACTCCTGCTTGCCTAGGAAATTGCATCTAGGAGGGTGGGTTAGAGCCGCTTGAGGTTGCTTGCTTGGTTAATTGCGATCAAGAGGGTGTCGAGGACATCAACTTCTATTTTGCCAATCCATCTTCATCTTCAACCTTCACACCATCTTCCATAATTCCATAAACAAGCCTAGAATTTTTAGATTTGTTTTACCTATCTTTTTTTATCTTTTTCAATCTTGTTAACTATAATCTTATTATTCATCATCTAATCTATCATATTCATCTTGTTTCTTTAATTTTCCAGCTTTAATTCTGAAATTTTCAAGAAACCCCCAACTAGTTTCTCTTAAATTTTCAGATTTGTGCCTAACTTCCTTGTTTGAGTCTAAAGCCCCAGTTTTGTTTCCAAGCCATCAAATTGAAGGTTACCACGTGCCAAAGCATACTCTATCATTTGGTATCAGAGCGACCCTTTAACTGGCCGATTTCACGCCGAGCGCCCATGAGTGGGGTAGGCAGGGTGGACAACTGAGACAAGGAGGCCCATCACGAGAGCAAAAGCTCGTGACGAGGGCGTCACGGGGTTGAGTGGGGGAGAATGTCACACCTAAGAAGAGGCGGGATCATTAATCCCACATCGGAAAGGAAAATGGAGGTCTTGGGATATAATACAGTGGCGCTGCATATCCTATCAGACATGTCTTTTGCAAAACAGATGGTCAAACTGAGGTAATCTATAGAATTCTAGGTATTTTACTAAGAACTGTTGGTAAAAATACTAGAAACTGGGAAGAATGCTTACCGTTTGTTGAATTTGCTTATAATCGTTCTATCCATTCTTCAACTGGTTACTCATCTTTTGAAATTGTCTATGGCTTTAACCCTTTAACTCCCCTAGATCTTGTTCCATTGCCCATAGAAAACATGTGCAGCCTAGACAGAGAGAAGAAGGCAGAATTAGTCAAAACCGTTCATCTAAAAGCTAGAGAAAGAATGGAAAAGACTTACCAAGCAAAAGCCGGTCAACAAAGGCCGTAGGGTTGTATTCAAACTTGGTGATTGGGATTGGGTACACATGCGGAAAGAACGATTTCCACCCAAACGAAAGTCCAAGTTGGACCCAAGAGGCGACGGCCCCTTTCAAGTCATAGAGCGCATAATGACAATGCTTTTATCATTAACCTTCCCAGTGAGTATAATGTGAGTGCAACCTTTAATGTTTCTGACCTTTCTCTGTTTGATATTTCAGATTCAAGGACGAATCTTCTTGAGGAGGGAGGGGATGATACATGCAGCGGACAAACCCAAATCAAAGATGGACTCATATTCCCACTTGGATCAATCACACGAGCCAAGTCCAAGATTCTTAAAGATAAACTCTACACCACTGTGCAAGGAGTGCTGACCAAAGGCTTACAAACACTCATAAAAGAACAAGAATTTCGGAAAAGCACACATTCTCCAAGCTTAAAGAATTGGGTCACACAAATCCATGTTGAGGAAGCACACGCCCAATAGTGTAAAAACAAGGCCTTAAGCATATTTGAAGTCCATTAAATTGGGAATTAATTGTAATTACTTAGACCCAAAACTGAATTATAAAGTTTGGGTCTAATTAGCTATTTCCCAGCCCAAATCGGATTTATTTAAATTTAGGCCTTATCATCCATTCAAACCAGCCCAAACCGACCTTATCCACAGCTTGCTGCCCTAAAATCCGTTCCTCCCTTATCATGGGAAGAAGAGTGACGCCCAAGACTCCCTAAATAAGGGGGAATTCACAATTTACAAAGTAATTACATTATTATATTAGTTTTAGATTATTTTATTATTTCTTTCATTGTTATTTTATTAGGATTAGAGTTTAATTCTATTTAGGAATTTCTATGAGTTTATCCATCCTTCCCCTATAAAAGGATGAAAACTTCTTCTTTGTATTTAGATTTGGGATTTTAATAAAACGATATTCTTTCAAGTACGTGTTTGCAAGTGTCAGTAAACTTGTAACTTTGAAGCTTTCTTCAACGTGTTTGACCGAGTTGATTGAGGGAGAATCTTCACAATCCGGGTTGCCTATCTCATCGTGGGTAGGAAGGTCAGTGATATAGCATATGCATAGGAGGTCTAGAACGATTCATTGAAGACAAGAACTTGAAACCATTTCACATGCCCGATCTTTTTTCCTTTAATACTTCAGATTCGAGGACGAATCCTTTTAAGGAAGGTGAGGATGGTACATGCATGAGCGCGATCAAATTACTTATATTGGACAAGAAGTTGAAGTTGTTCGATGCAAACAACAAGGTCCAAAAATGATCCATGCTTAGGAGGTGTGAAGAGATGCATTTTAGATAAGAAACTGAAACTGTTTTGCAAAGCTGGAGCATCAGCTGACTTGAGACGAATTTTCGGATGGGATCCTGGCATTTCTGGGTCAAGTTGTGATAGAGTAGCGCAGATCTAAATAAAAAAGAAAACAAACCCAAAATAAAGAACAAGTCTGAAAATTCAGATTTGCTTATGGTGGTGGCATCAATGGAGGAAGCTTGAATATGTGGAGATGGCGTGATGAATTGATAGCTGTCCTCGGCACCCTCTTAGACGCAATTATCTAAGCAAGCAACCTCAAGCGGCTCTAACCCACCCTCCCAAACGCGATTGTATGGGCAAGCAAGAGTGTGAAGATCCTCAACAACAAATCCCTAAGAACTTGAAAATCGATTTACTTCTAAAACACAAGATAATCTTCTTGCAAGTTGGAACTCAAAAGAAAACTTTATTTAATCATTCAAATCTCAATTACAATGTGGGTGAAGCCTCCTTTATATAGGCCTTGGAGAAGTTCTAATCCTACAAAACTTAGGAATTAAATACAATAAATAAATGCTAAAATCTAATCTCCTAATTAGATAAGTAACTTCTAATAATAAATAAATCTAAAAATAAAATCCTAATTAAATAAATCTGATCCTAATAGATATTGCATAATCCTATATTGATTTAAATTACAAATAATCAAATAAAATCCTTAAAATTCGTAATTATCTAAAATTCCGTATTAATCTCGTATAGGAATTTTTGCATGAGCTGTCTTCGCTAAAATAGACGTATCTTGAGTTCCAGATGTTCGATTGGGGCGTTTCAAGATGTGTTGGAAAGCTAGTTGACAGCTGGACAAGATTTAAGAGGCATGTTGACCCATAAATGCTTGAATCCCATCCAAAAATGCGTCGCAAGTTGACTGATGTTTCTGACTTGCAAAGCAGTTTCAACTTCTTTTACAAGATTATTTTGACCCCTCTCATGCTCATATCAAGTTGTCTTCTAACAAATTGTCCGTCATTCAGTTACCTTTTCTAACACATCTTGAAATGCGTCAATCGGACATCGGAAGCTCAAGATACGTTCATTTTACTGAAGACTGTGCAAGCAGAAAACTGGTTACGGGTTTAACTACGATATTTTGTAAATTCAGCCCAAAAGCTAATTTATAAAGCTTTTGGACGAATTAGACTTAGCCCAACCTAATTATTAACATTTAAATTATGTTTTTAGGGTTTTATATACTTTAGGAACCAGCCACCCTTCTTGATACAAGCATGAGAGGGGTCAAAATAATCATTTTGGAAAAGAAGTTGAAATTTCTTTGCAAGTCAGAAACATCAGTCAACTTGCGAAACATTTTTGGATGGGATCCAGGCATTTATGGGTCAACATGTCTTCTTAAAACTTGTCCGGCTGCAAATTAGCTTTGCAACGCATCTTGAAACACCTCAATCAGACATCTGGATCTCAAGATACGTCTCTTTTAGCGAAGATAGTGCATGCTGAAATTCCTATACGGGATTAATACGGGATTTTTGGATAATTACGAATTTTCATGATTTTATTTGATTATTTATAATTTAAATCAATATAGGATTCTGCAATATCTATTAGGATCAGATTTATTTAATTAGGATTTTATTTTTAGCATTTATTTATTATTAGAAGTCACTTATCTAATTAGGAGATTAGATTTTAGCATTTATTTATTGTATTTAATTCCTAAGTTTAGTAGAATTAGAACTTCTCTTCCATGGTACTTTGATGAACTTCCTCCATTTACTGATCTAGATTCGAGGGCGAACCTTCTTGAGGAGTGGGGGGAATGATACGAGCATGAGAGGGGTCAAAATAATCATCTTGGAAAAGAAGTTGAAACTGCTTTGCAAGTCAGAAACATCAGTCAACTTGCGAAGCATTTTTGGATGGGATCCAGGCATTTATGGGTTAACATGTCTTCTTAAATAAAGCTTGTCCCGATGCAAATTAGCTTTCCAATGCATCTTGAAACGCCTCAATCGGACATCTGGATCTCAAGATACGTCTATTTTAGCGAAGATAGCGCATGCAGAAATTCCTATACGGGATTAATACGGAATTTTTGGATAATTACGAATTTTCATGATTTTATTTGATTATTTATAATTTAAATCAATATAGGATTCTGCAATATCTATTAGGATCAGATTTATTTAATTAGGATTTTATTTTTAGTATTTATTTATTATTAGAAGTTACTTATCTAATTAGGAGATTAGATTTTAGCATTTATTTATTGTATTTAATTCCTAAGTTTAGTAGGATTAGAACTTCTCCATGGCTTATATAAAGGAGGCTTCACCCACATTGTAATTCAGATTTCATTGATTAATAAAAAGTTCTCTTTGGAGATTTTAGTATTCTTTGAGTTTGCAAGTGTTCGGTAAACTTGTCTAGAAGCCATCTTCAACATAAGATCATCGAGTTCTTGTGAGGGAGATCATCTTCACACTCTTCCTTGCCTAGGTAATTGCATCTAGGAGGGTGGGTTAGAGCCGCTTGAGGTTGCTTGCTTAGATAATTGCGTCTAAGAGGGTGCCGAGGACAAAACAACAACTATCAATTCATCACGCCATCTCCACATATTCAAGCTTCCTCCATTGACGCCACCACCATAAGCAAATCTGAATTTTTAGATTTGTTCTTTATTTTGGTTTGGTTTGTTTTTCTCTTTATTCGAATTTGCGCTACTCTATCACTTCTCTTAAGCCGTTAGATCAAGTCTAATTTAATGGACTAGATTTCTTTGTTTACTTTATTCATTCTTAGCTTTAGGTTAAAGCCATCCTTCATCTATAAAAGGATGATGCTTTCTTCTTTGTTTTTCAGATTTTCTTTGATTAATAAAAAGTTCTCTTTCGAGATTTTAGTATTCTTTGAATACGCTTTTTTGCAAGTGCTGATAAATTGTGCCTTAGAAGTCTTCTTTCACATAAGTTCGACGAGTTCTTGTGCGGGAGATCATTTTCACACTCCTGCTTGTCTAGGTAATTGCGTCTAGGAGGGTGGGTTAGAGTCGCTTTAGGTTGCTTGCTTTGTTAATTGCGATCAAGAGGGTGCCAAGGACATCAAATTCTATTTCACCAAGTCATCTTCATCTTCAACCTTCACACCATCTTTCATAATTCCATAAACAAAGCTGCAATTTTCATATTTGTTTTACCTATCTCTTTCTCAATCTTTTTTCATCTTTTTATTTATATTCTTATTTCTTATCATCTAATCCTTCATCTTGTCTTTCTTCCTTTAATTTTCCAGCCTCGAATTTGAAATTTTCAAGAAAAGCACTTCTATTTTTTCTTTAATTTCCAGATCTGCCCATAGCTTTCTTGATTGAGTCTAGAGCTCCTAGTTCTTGTAAAAACTTGATTAAAGGCTTCCAAATCCACAATTGCGCTACTCTATCAGTCAGTTTTACGCTGTATCATGGAGGTTGCCTAGTTAATTGCGACTAGGAGGGTTCTGCAGGCAAACTTCTCTATTTCCACCAGTCGCCATCACCATCTTCTTCAATTCAGCCATCACGCCATTCATCCATTCACAGCTGGAATTTTTCCAGATTTGAATTCAGCCTTGTTTAATCAATCTTTTCTTATCTTTTATGTCTACTTCTTATCATTGAAGTTTTATTCCATCTTCTCACCTTTGTTTCTTTGAATTTTCAGCTTTAAATCCATAAAAATCAAGAAACGCCTAGCTTGTAATCTGGAAATTGCAAGAACAGATCAAAACAAGCTGAAAATTTCCAGATTTGTTCTTCGTTCTTTTTCCTTCATCTTTTTGATTCTTTAAACTTTAATTCTTCATATTTCTATCTTAATTATTCATTCTTCCTTCGTTTATTTAATTTTCCAGTTGTGAATCTGAAATTTGATGTCTTCTGCTCTTTGATCGAGTCTAATGCCCTAGGCTTGTTTTCTAAGCAATCCATCAAGATTCCAACGTGGTGGCAAGCCTCATACCACTTGTGGCAACACTTTTGGATCCGGTGCTGGTATGCCTGCATCATCCTCCCCTTCTTTTAAGCAAATTGTCTTCAAATCATCATTGTCTTCATATGGGGAAAGATCCATGATATTGAAAGTTGCACTTACATTGTATTCTCTGGGCAGATCCAATTTGTAGCCATTATCATTTACCTTCTCTACCACTTGGAACATACCATCTTCTCTTGGAAATAACTTGGATTTCCGTTGGTTTGGAAACCTTTCCTTTCTAAAGTGAACCCAAACCAAATCTCCAACCTCAAAGGTAACCTTCTTATGGCCTTGTTGGCTTGTTACTCATATTGGAAGGTTCTCTTCTCAATATTCTCCCAAACCTATTGGTGTAATGATACGGAAGCCAGGATCCAAGAATTACCTCAAAATCTAGGAACCCTCTAGATCACAATTAATCTAGCAAACTCACTAATATGATCCGAGAAAACTCCAAACTCTAAGTTCAGCAAACCGATAATAAAGCATGATCTTGATGTAGAAAATGAGATAGGATGAATTTGACGATGGCGGTGTTGGATAGATTTGTCCTTGGCACCCTCCTTAATCGCTATTGAATAGGGAAACACCTGCAAACGGCACGAATCTCTCCGATGAATGGATGATGACGAGATAGATGTTGTAGGATATTTTGTCCTCGGCACCCTCTTAGACACGATTATCTAAGCAAGCAACCTCAAGCGGCTCTAACCCACCCTCCTAGATGCAATTACCTAGGCAAGCAAGAGTGTGAAGATGATCTCCATCACAAGAACTTGACGAACTTATGTTGAAGAAGACTTCTGATATGAAAAATAACAAGACAAATCTATCTACCTTGAAAATAAAATGGCCCATGGCCAAAGGATTTTGCAACTCATAAATTCATGATGTTCTCTTATTAATGAAGCAAATATGCCTTTAAATAGGCTACAAATGAAGAGTTCAACTTAAATTAGGAAAAGTAAAGATAATAATAAAATAAATAAACATATTTTATCTAGCCTAAAAAACTAATAAATAAATAACAAATCTAATCCTAAATCATCTAAATATCTTCATAAATAATCCTAGATTAAATTTAAGTACAAATAATCAATAAAATTATTGAAAATTCGTAATAAATAATATTTCCCGTGATAAAACCGTATAGAGATTTCTGCTCGCACAGTCTTCACTAAAATGGACATAACTTGAGCTCCCAACGTTGAATTGATGCGTTTCAAGATGCATTGGAAAGCTAAGAGACATACAAATATGTTTGAAGAAGACATGTAGACTCAGAAGTGCCCAGATCCCATCCGAAAATTCGATGCAAGTCGGCTGAAATTCCAGACTTATAAAACAGCTTCAACTCTTTGGCTACAATGCATCATTTTAGCCCCCCATACATGTATCATTCTCTCCCTGTTGGAAACGATTAGTCCCGAATCTTAAGATTTGTTGATCACAACCTTCAAGTCTCTTGAGATGTCTCAAGGAAGAAAATTTTAAAACTAGGATCTATATAGAGAATTATATTTTTTTCTCAACTACTAAAGAACAGTAAAAGATAGTTGTTTTAAACTCCTAAACCAAGGCTCTAGTTACCAATTGATACGGAAGCCAGGATCTAAGAATTACCTCAAAATCTAGGAACCCTCTAGATTACAATTAATCTAGCAAACTCACTAATATGATCCGAGAAAACCCCAAACTCTAAGTTCAGCAAACCGATAATAAAGCATGATATTGATGTAGAAAATGAGATAGGATGAATTTGACGGTGGCGGTGTTGGATAGATTTGTCCTTGACATCCAACTAATCGCAATTGAATAGGGAAACACCTGCAAACGGCACGAATCTCTCCGATGAATGGATGATGACGAGATAGATGTTGTAGGATATTTTGTCCTCGGCACCCTCTTAGACACGATTATCTAAGCAAGCAACCTCAAGCGGCTCTAACCCACCCTCCTAGATGCAATTACCTAGGCAAGCAAGAGTGTGAAGATGATCTCCATCACAAAGGAACTATAAACTCTCGCCTAGAGGGGATGGGCCATTTCAAGTATTGGAAAAGATCAATGATAATGCCTACAAGATAGATCTTCCAGGAGAGTTTGGTGTCAGTCTACTTTTAACGTTTTAGACTTATCTCTTTTTGAGCAAGGTAATGATTTGAGGAAAAATCACTCTCAAGAAGGGGAGGATGATGAGATCATGGCGTTACTACCACCATTTGACTCGAAGGAATTTCCCTTAAGCCCCATTACTCGTGCAAGGGCAAGAAAATTTAGAGATGTAGTCAGCAACAAGTGCAACCATGCATGGAAGATTATTGAACCTGCCAAAGTTGAATCAATGCACTGCAATGTGGAAGATTCATGCAACATGAAAGGGAGTCCATGAAACGTGTTGCATGTTTATTTCCGATGCATATGTTCCATTTGATTATTATAGTTTTAGTATGCACATGTTTTCTATTATGTTGTTTATTGTTTATTTTATAGCACTAGAGTTCGTTGAAACATAAAACATATATTTATTATATTTAGCATGCATCATATTACCTTGTTTATTTCTGATCATATTTCTCGTATTTACAGGTGTTATGCAAAGACAATGAATAGACACATCATTAGGGTGATTAAGAGGATTGTGACTGTTGGAGAGGTGGTTGCTTGAGATGCTTGCTTAGATTTGTAGGTGCTTGGTTGAGGTGCTTGCTTACGTTCACAATGGACGGCAATTCTAGATAGGTGCTTGCTTGAGATGCTTGCTTTGCATTCACAATGGACGGCAATTCAGAGAGGTACTTGCTTGAGATGCTTGTTGAGGTGCTCTGCTTACATTCACATGGAAATTGACATGCTTGCTTACATTCACATGGAAATTGACATGCTTGTTTACATTGGGCGGCAAAGGCACACATTTCAAGATTTCTTTTTTTTATTTATTATCCCTTCACACCTCCCTAGGAATGTTGGCTGATCACATCATTTGTAAAGCCTATAAATAGAGGCTGGTTTTTCAATTTGTAACACACACTATGATTTCAAGAAAATTGAGAGTTTTTATCTCTTTTGTTCTTTTGAGAACATTATCGATCCTTCAAGTTCTGCTTGTTGAATCAAAACTGTTGATATCTTTGGTTCCTATTTCTACTTAACTAGTGGGTCAAGATCCTTATTTTGTTTACAGACTGTTATAGGGTTACACTTTTTAGTGTTGGTTCAATTCTCAAGTCATAAACTACTTTCTATCTTCCATCATTCAATTCTACCACCACTATCAAAGACATTAACCTTCCAAAATTCCATAATATTTATTCTCATCACTTTCTATATCGTTACACACCATCACCCTTTAAACCATCCAAACCGTTGCAAGTCTTACAATACAAAGTTACTTCATTTACGATCGGGAAAATCAAGTATCTCGGTAAATTCCAAGACGAGATCACATCAACATAGCATCCGAATTGAATAGGAAAAGATAAGGAATAAAGTCACATAATTATAGGCTTAAGGACTCATAAAGTTTTGGTTATCTCTTCTCCAAGTAACAGCCGAAAAGCTTGTAGGATGAGGATGAATGTGGACATTGTAGACATACATGTCATCCATATGAAAGAATCCCTTGAGCTGCCGAGCTTGGTTGAGTGTCATTCATTCTCCTTTGAAGGATGATAACGAAGCATTGAATTCAGCAATTGAATGACCTCTTGAATTTTTGGAAAAAGCATCTTGTGATTATTCCTATATTGAATTTCTAGCCTGCACTGTCTTTAATAATCTGGTCATATCTTAAGCTCCCGATATCGGATCGAGGTGATTCAAAGTGCGTTGGAAATCTAAGAAATAGAGGAATAAGTTTGAAAAGGAATTCAAGACTCATATCTTCCTAGATCCTATCCAACAATGGCGAACAAGTTGACTGAGACTCTTTAAATTCCCTCCTTAAGTGCTATTTTAATTCATGCTTTTACTCTCCCTTAAGTGGTGATATAATGAAGGTTTTGATTGCATGTCTTCCTTGATAAAAAACTGATCAGCTTTATGGGGTGTTAAAGTAGCTCTTTAAGTGGTGTTTTAAGTGGCTTGAATGCCTTGCTTCATTCCAAAAACCGACAGCCTTTAAGTGGTGTAAAACTCCATTGAATGCCTTGAAACCAATCAGCCTTCATTGTGTCTTCAAGTGTCTTTAATTGGTGGTGAATGCTTTGTCATTCTTGTATAAAATGATCAACCATTTGATCCAAATGAATTCCCTAATCGAAAACACATTAAACATCCATTAGATAACAACTTGTTTATTAAAAATGAAAGTAAATGTCAAACAGATTTAAATGAACTTGTTTAATTAAATGAACCAGTTTAATTGAATGAACTAGTTTAATTAAATGAACTAGCACACTTAATGAACTAACAAGCTTAAAAAAAACTCACATGCTTAAATGAACTAACATACTTAAATGAACTAAACATGCTTAAATGAACTAAATAAGCTTAAATGAACTAAACATACTTTAATGAACTAACATGCTTATTTATTCATGTGCAATAAATGAACTATCATGCATAATTAAACATGCACTTTTATTAATGTTCATGCAACTACATGCAACACACTCCTAAGCTAGAACTCAAATGCATGTATTAAAATGCATAAGTAACATGCTGCATTTGTTCAAAAGATGGCCAAGGCTCCAAGCTTAGATTCAAGCCTTGAAAAAGCATATTGAACTGGAAGTTGAGATCTCTGACTCGGGAACAAGTGTTTAAATCATGCAACTTCTCATCTGATGTGAGCAAGGTCCCAAGAAGTTTGGTACTGGCTTGGATCACATCATTCCCCCTTCTTGAAAGCTATTTGTCCCCAAATCGACTCTTGCTATAAAAGGGAACAACTTTGACTTTCGTAGAAACGAGAACTTCTTCACTCGCCTTTTGATCCAAAACCAATCTCCAGGTTCAAAGATTGTCTGATTGTGCTTTCGATGATCTTTGCTTGCATGCTGCTTGATTGGTGCAAAAATAATCAGTTGTTGATGCTTGTGGTCTTTGTGCTTCTTGGCTTTCTTCTCTTTGTTTCCTTGCACTTTTCGATGTAGCTCTTTCACCAATTTAAACTTTCTTTTGTCATTTACAAATCTCAACTAAATTAGTAGGGAAAGAAGTCAAATGTAGAGGAATAGAAGAATGATACGCTCTAACTCTCCAAATGGCTTTGAGAGAAGCTTTGATTGTCCCGATCTTGAATGCAAGCAAGCCTTGTAATCCGTATGCTTTAAGGGATGAAATGATGAAGGAAAGATGGTGAATGGGTGCTGAAGAGTATAGGGTGGTGAATGAAGTGAAATGATAGTAAAGGTAATGGAAGTATTTTAATGGCAGAATTAGATAGGGTGATGGAAATGATGAAAGGAAGTGATGGAATGAAAAGGAAGATGGTGACAGTATTCAAAGGATTCAAAAGAAGAACCTATGTTACAAGAACATAGACCCAATCTTTAAGAGAATATCTTTTTGAGGGTGGTAAAGGACTTAGACCCGTTGGTTATAGAAAACCAAGAATGATACATGTATGGCGGGCTAAAATGATGCATTGTAGCCAAAGAGTTGAAGCTGTTTTATAAGTCTGGAATTTCAGCCGACTTGCATCGAATTTTAGGATGGGATCCGGTCACTTCTGAGTCTACACGTCTTCTTCAAACATATTCGTCTGTCTCTTATCTTTCCAACGCATCTTGAAACGCATCAATCCGACATCGGGAGCTCAAGTTATGTTCTTTTTAGTGAAGATTGTGCGGGCAGAAATCTCTATACAGTTTTATCACGAGAAATATTATTTATTATGAATTTTCAATAATTTCATTGATTATTTATACTTAAATTTAATCTAGGATTCTTTATTAAGATATTTAGATGATTTAGGATTAGATTTGTTATTTATTTATTAGTTTTTTAGGTTAGATAAAATATGTTTATTTATTTTATTATTATCTTTACTTTTCCTAATTTAAGTTGAACTCTTCATTTGTAGCCTATTTAAAGGCATATTTGCTTCACTAATAAGAACAACATCATGAGTTTATGAGTTGCAAAAACCTTTGGCCATGGGCCATTTTATTTTCAAGGTAAATAGATTTGCCTTGTTATTTTTCGTATCAGAAGTCTTCTTCAACGTAAGTTCGTCAAGTTCTTGTAATGGAGATCATCTTCACACTCTTGCTTGCCTAGGTAATTGCATCTAGGAGGGTGGGTTAGAGCCGCTTGAGGTTGCTTGCTTAGATAATCGCGTATAAGAGGGTGCCGAGGACAAAATATCCTACAACATCTATCTCGTCATCATCCATTCATCGGAGAGATTCGTACCGTTTGCAGGTGTTTGCCTATTCAATTGCGATTAGGAGGGTGCCAAGGACAAATCTATCCAACACCGCCACCATCAAATTCATCCTATCTCGTTTTCTACATCAAGATCATGCTTTATTATCGGTTTGCTAAACGTGGAGTTTGAGGTTTTCTCGGATCATATTAGTGAGTTTGCTAGATTAATTGTGATCTAGAGGGTTCCTAGATTTTGAGGTAATTCTTGGATCCTGGCTTCCGTATCAAAGAATCTGAAGTATGGTGGAAAAGGAAGTGACGCCACAAGTAATGAAGCATGATAAGTCGGATAGTTCTAAAAAGAACAAGTTTGAGAGATAAACTCACAAAGTAAATTTTATATATTTCAAAGGTGTGTTTACAAATGAGATAATCAGCCCTATTTATAGTTTTCTAAAGGCTGGCCAAATGGGCACAATACAAGGGTGAAAAGTTGGCTAAAATGGCATGTGTAAGGGGGGTGTTGGTTTGGCTAGGGGCTGGTGATGCTTCGGCTGGGTTTGTGTCTCCCTCCAAGAATTTGCCGCCCATTCTTCCCTCCAAATATTGGTTCCAAGCATGTTCCCTCCAAGGCTGGTCGGTTGTGTCCGTTGGGGAGGAACATGTCCCTTCAAGTGTTGAGCTGGGAGTGATAGGCTGAGATGAGCTACTTGAGCTAGGCATGAGCTGACTCGAGATAAGCAAGTTAGCTAGTTGAGCTTCACTTAGTTTAGGAGATGAATTGAGCGGCTTTGAGGTATCCTTAGCTAGGTGAGCTTGTCTTTAGGAGTTCTTTAGCTATCTTGAATCAATTGGAGCTGTTTAGGAGCTGATTTCTCTTGGCCGAATTTGAGTGACCTGTTTTGGAGCTGAACAAGCTATAGATGAGCTGCCATTCCATTCCCTTACTTGTGTGGATTATATTCCCTACAAGAAACACAAAATAATATAAGTAAATGCAATTAAATATGTGAATGATTACGAAAATAAGTGACTTAAAACTTTAAGTAACAATGTGGTGTGGTCTAATGTTAGGCATGTATGCCACTTACTTTATATGTATAACATATAAGATAAAGTATGGAAATGCATAAAAGAATGTACGATGCATGAAGTCATACATAGTCTTAGAATAGATAATATTAGAACTTAAATCGAAGCATGCATGCATACATATGACTAATGTAAATATAGAGATGATATAGGTAGGAAAAAGGCTAGCAGTAACTCCCTTGTCTTTCATTTTTAAAAACATGGTGAAAATGTCCATTGGGTGGATTAGGATCGCATCATCCCCCCCATCTTCAAGGCGATTTGTCCTCAAATCAAACTTCCTTATTTTTGGACTTTCCTTGATATTAAGAATAATAGAATCCTTGCTTCCTTCATCCATGTGAATGTCCTCCTTTACGTTTTCATCCTGCACAAAAAATCAGAGGATTTTGGGGTAATTGGATTAGCATCATGTGTTCTAATCATGGATAGTGTCAAAAGACACTCCTTTTCTCCAAATAGGTACACATCCCTTGACTTCTTCCTTTGGTCCCTTTTGAATCATCATGTCCCTTGATAGAGAGAGTTATCTTTCCCTTGGGCTGTTCTGAACCAACATACTCATTGGGATTATTGCAACTGTTGGATGGGAATGAATCGCTTGACTTCTTCCTCCGGTGATGATTCGACTACAATAAAAGAAGATTCTTGTTGTTGATAATGGATGGGAACGAATCGCTCTCTCATTACTTTCTTGAGTTTTTCCCAAGATCTTATCTTGGCTTCTCCATTGAGACGCCTATTTTGCCGCAATGATTTCCATCAAAAGGCGTAATCTTTGAAATTTAAGGCCGCTAATGGAACTTGATCTTCCTCGGGATATCCAAAGAAATCAAACAGGCGATCAACGTGATATTCTCAATCACAATAACCATTAGGATCATACTTACCTCGAAAAGAAGGTATTCTAAAGTTTGGGATGGCCAAAGTGAGTTGATAATGGATGGGAACGTATCTCTCTCTTATGACTTTCTTGGCATGGTAGATCGAGTGCATCAACAGTGAAGATGCTCACTAAGTTTACACGTCTGTCACCATCAATAATTAAAGAACATAGTTTACCTTGTATCCTACATCGTGACCGAAAGATATTTATTGGTATTGATATGAACGTCAATGGCAAAGACCCAGAGAAGTACCCAGGTGGCCCCATTACTCGAGCAAGGGCCAAGGAGTTCCAAGCAGCCATGGAAAATATGTTTACATCAAGCTTGGGACGTGAGAAAGAAGAAATAATAAGGGAGGAACACTTTACTTTGCTTATGCATGAATTTGCATGAGTATTTAAAGTTTGCATAACATTCATTGCATTCAATAAACATGTTGTTCATTAAAGCATGCGTTGCATTTAAACATGTAGTTCATTTAGTTATACACTTCATTTAACTAAGTAGTTCATTGATTAAACTAGTTCATTCAAGATTATTAGTTCATTGAATAAAGTTAGTTCATTAATTAAACTAGTTCATTCATCAAACTAGCTCATTTATTAAACTAACTCTTAATTGTTTACATGCATGTTTTCAATTAAAGATTGAATAAAGTTTACCTTTGTGTCTAGGTGCATGAGGAAGATGAGCGGTTTTACCAGATGCAAGAAT